>CAUYRH010169699.1:0-21199 GCA_963574655.1 Perodicticus potto | reverse complement strand
GCCAAACAACAATGATGACTGCAACCAAAAAATGGCCGGGCGTTGTGGTGGGCGCCTGCAGTCCCAGCTACTTGGGAGGCAGAGGCAAGAGACTCGCTTGAGCCCAGGAACTGGAGGTTGCTGTGAGCTGTGATGCCACAGCACTCTATCCAGAGTGACAGCTTGAGTCTCTGTCTCAAAAAAAAAAAATAATAAAATAAAATAAATAAAAAAAATAAAATGTGTATTATTTTCATGTATGGTGGATTTCCAAAGATTCCAATGATTTTCTAGATTTTACCTAAAAAAGACTGAGTTACTATACACAATGCTGGAATTTTTCATAAGAAAACTTTTTGGATCTTTGTTATTTATCGGTCTACATTGAATCTGAAAAAATCTAAATCACTTTATCCTCTGTGTATGTGATCTGATTGTTATAAGCCTATATAGACCTTTAAAGTTCAAAACACAACTTATTATAGACCCATTTCTGTGCCAATATCTCTGCACTTCCTGCCCTACCCCACCCCAACCTTACCCGGAGATCTTGGTCACTCCAGGTCCATCATATTTCTGGACTTTAGTTGTATAATGCAGGGGGCAATCTTGGAACTCCTAAGCAGCCATGTAACCAGAAGCCAAATCCTTTGAGAACAGTGTTCAGCACACTGAAAGAAGCTTTCAGATGATTCTTTGGGGACATTTTGCTTTTTAGGATTGAGAGAGTCTCTGAGAATTACGAAAAGGCCAAAAACATTGGTGATACCAAATAAAAAAAATAGTAAAATTCAGTTCCGACAAACCATGCATTGTAAAGACAATATCCAGAAGCTATTGGATTACAAATGTAGTTCTGAATTCAAACCTAGAGGTCTGTTTTTGTTCAAAATTGCAAATGAAATCCTTAAAAGAAATAAATATGAGCTTCTGTCTCTTGCCACCTACAAAAATCAAATCAAAATGTATAAAGACTTAAATCTAACTCCTGAAACTATGAAACTACTAGAAGAAAACATTGGGGAAATGCTCCAGGACATTGGTCTAGGCCAGTGGGTTCTCAACCTGTGGGTTGAGACCCACAGAAACTGTATTAAAGGACTGCAGCATTAGGAAAGTTGAGAACCAGTGGTCTAGGCAAAGATTTCTTAAATAATACCTGAAAAGGACAGGTAATCAAGGCAAATGGACAAATCAGATCACTTCAAGCTAAAATGCTTCTGTGCAACAAAGGAAATAATAAAGTGATGAGACAACCCACAGAATGGGAGAAAATATTTGCAGACTATCCATCTGGCAAGGGATTCGTAACCAGAATATATGAGGAGCTCAAACAACTTAATAGAAAAAAATCAAATAATTCAAGTAAAAAATGGACAAAAGATCTGAATAGACATTTCTCAAAGGAATACATACAAATGGCCAACAGATATATGGAAACATGCTCAACATCATTAGTCATAAGAGAAAGGCAGATCAAACTATAGTGAGACATCACTTGCCCCAGTTAAAATGGCTTTTATTCGGAAAATGGGCAATTACAAATGCTTCCAAGGATTTGGAGAAAGGAAAACCCTCATTTATTTTTAGTGGGACTGTTCATTAGTGCAGCTACTATGGAGAACAGTTCAGAGATTTCTCAAAAAACAAAAACTATGATCTAGAAATCCCACTATTGAGTATATATCCCAAATCAAGGAAATCAGTATATCAAAGAGATACCTGCACTGTCATATTTATCAAAGTTCTAAATAGCCAAAATATGGAATCAACTTAAGTACTCATCAATAGATAAAGAAAATGTGGCACACATATACAATGGAATATTATTCAGCCATAAAAAGAATGAAGTCTTGTCATTTCAATAACATGGATGGAACTGGAGGACCTAATGTTAAGTGAAATAAGCCAGGTGGAGAGAGATAAATTTTTCATACTCTCCTTTATATATGGGAGCTAAAAAAATGGAACTTATGAAGATAGAGAGTAGAGTGATGGATAGCAGTGGCTGGGGAGGGTAACAGGCAGGGGTGTGTAAAGTGGGAATTGTTGATGGGTACAAAAATACAGTTAGAAGGAATAAGATCCAGTATACAGGAGCACAATAGGGTGTCTACAGTTAACAATAATTTATTGCACAATTTAAAATACCCAAAGGATGGGCGGTGACTGTGGCTCAAAGGAATAGGGCGCTGGCCCCATATGCTGGAGGTGGTGGGTTCAAGCCCAGCCCCGGCCAAAAATTGCAAAAAATAAAAATAAATAAAAATAAAAATAAAATAAAATACCCAAAAGAATGGAACTGGGATGTTTCTAACGCAAAGGAATGATAAATGCTTGAGGTGATGGATATCCCAATTACCTTGATTTGATCATTGCATATCGTATGCTTGCATCAAAACATCACAAGTACTCCATAAATATACACAACTATCATGTATCTATAATAATTAAAAATATATTTTTAAAAAATGATAATTTTTTTAAAGAGCATAATTCTTTAGAAAAACTATGTTGAGAAGCGCATAAAAATCAGTATAGCATTCCAAATCCTTCTGGTTATTTTTTTCCCTATTTATGTATGTATATAAAAACATTTTCAAAAGTGGGAACTTAACTTATTGTTTGGCATTAGTTTTTTTCTCTTAACCACATATTGTGACTGTATTTTCATGACTCTACACAACAATTTACCTCATCATTTTGGTTGTATGCATAACATTTCAGAGAAATATGTAGTCTTATTATCATTATCAATGTTACATTAAACATACTTTGAACAATAAAATAAAAAGGAAGGGGTTGTCTGGTCTCAAGTGAATGTCTAGTACCCTTGAGTATAGGGAGAGTGAAGAAAAACTAGAGCAAAGTTCATGAATTTTACTGTTCCATGAGTGGGAGTGTTTAACACAGCATATGGCACTATCTATTGTGGAACTTGTACTCTCTAGACATCTTAAACTATTTCTGGGAGCCAGGAATTCCATTGGTGGGCAGTTAGAATACTTTGCCAAGAGCTGACTGAATTAGAGAAGGCACTCAAAGTTCTCAAAGTCATCAACCAAGTATAATGACTGATTCTAAACAGAGAAGAGTTCACCCAGCAAACCGCATGGCCAGCAGGCTCTCCGATGTGGTAGCAGAGTTCAGACAGCACATTTTGGGATATCAGTGACACCAATACAAGGTAGAATGACAGGTGGAAGTGAGTCAACAGCTCCCACTCATCTCAGGGGGGAAAAATCTAACTCCATATACTAGGATTAGAATAAGCAGTAATTCTATGCTGGAAGCCTTTAGGAAGTACGCCATGCTCCCAATCTTACACATTTTGGGTTACAAAGACCTCAAAGCAAATATTTCTTAGTGACACAACACTAAGCAAGTCACTTAAACTCTCAAGTTCAGTTCTCTCATTTGTAAAACAAGGGTCATAGTAGTTAGGTCTTACAGCAAGGGTAGGAATAAAACAAGATAATCCACACAAAGAGTTCAGGATGAGATCTGGCACACAGAAAATACTCCATACTCAGTGACTGCTGTTACTATTTGGTGGGGAGATAGGCAGGAAGAGGACTTACCAAATCTTTATGGTATTTCACACAAGACAAATATATTCACTGATACATCAAAGTCAAAGAGTGTATCTGTAGGAGGAAAACTCAGCCCATGATTTACTGAGAACAGATTCCCACTAAGACAATGTTCAGCTTTGAAAACATGATACAAGCCTAAAGCAGACATCAGATAGGGCGCTGGAAGTTGTTCAGAGGCAATGGTTTATCTCCCACATAGATTCCATTCAGTTTGTTAAGTGCTAAAAGTTAGATCACAGATAGGTACTGTACCTTATTTTCTGTCCCTGAGGGCATGGTAACCACCAGGGCACCTGGCCGTAAGTCAGTGATCCATGTTGTAACGGCATCCCTGACATTCGAATCTGTGGCCTCTCTCCAGGGATGAACCAAACTTTTTCATTTCCTGTTTAGTTTCACATGGGTGGTGATTATTTATGGAGTAACAGGAGGTAATTTTTTTTTTTTTAGGTTGAGCAACTAATTGTGGGTTTTGAGGTTCATTCTCTCAATAACAATAAAACTAATAGTTTGATTCATCTAAGTTATTCTGTCCTCATTTGTTGTGTGGCCACCAAGGGCAACATCTCTGTCCCCAGCATTGAGGGCATGTGGAAAACACAGCTCCCCAGGATGTCGTAGGCCTCTCTTTAAGGGTCTGTCTCATGTCCCCGATTTCACTGTTTGTTTGCGGCCACTTCCTGCAGTTTCTCTGTCTCTTCTGCTGCAAGTGATTAGATGTGGCTGTTTGCTTGTTTCTGGGCTGCCGTCCCTCCTCAGTTTCGTTCTTTTTCTGAGTTTCCCTAGTTCCCTTTTGGCTACAACCCTTAGCATTGAGCTTTTCTCTACAAGGCCAATGCAACTGATTTAGGGCTGTACAAAATACACTTCTTAGTTGATCCTGGCCCAGGGTGGTGCGTGAGCCAGCCTCAGTTCCTGCCTTTCTAAAAAACAATTACAAAAAAAACTTCAGTAGAATCTGCTGTGTCATGTCTCGAGTCAGCTCCCTGTTAAGTGTCCGTAGCTAGAGAAGATTTTTCTGCTTCAGTCCAAGGCTGAGAGAGGTGGCATCTTGAAGGACCATTGCTTTCTGATGTCCTCACAACATAGGCTTCAGCAACCAGGTCACGTGGAGCTAACCACACATGTACCTTAGATTCTGAACGAGAAGACACACCATGAGCACATATTCTTATTTATATATATATATATATATTTTTTTTTTTTTTTTTTTTGCAGTTTTTGGCCAGGGCTGGGTTTGAACCCGCCACCTCCGGCATATGGGGCTGGCGCCCTACTCACTGAGCCACAGGCGCCACCCCTATTTACATATTTACTAAATATTTATTCTCTGTCCCAAATTATTTTTCCGTTGGGTTTAAAAATGAACAAGAAGAATAAAAAGAGCAACATGAATAAATGATTTGACATAATTTAAAATAATTAGAAGAAAAAATATTTAAAGATAGGGACCATGCTAGTCTCACTCACCATTTTAAAATTTTTTCCTAAGCATCCAATAAAATTCTCTCTATAAGCCTTATAAGGGAACATAAACATAATGGCACAAAATTAACTCAGAGTAAATGGATGAGAAAAAGGACGGTAGTGTAGCTACATAAATTTATTCAACTTTAAATCCTGAATTTAAATGTGGTGGCACTCACCGTATTCTGGCATCCACTCTCAAATTCTTCCTTGTCTGTCTTTCTTTTTTTAGAGACAGACTTTTACTTTGTCACCCTCGGTAGAGTGCCACAGCTCACAGCAACCTCCAGCTCTTGGCTTAGGTGATTCTCTTGCCTCAGCCTCCCAAGTAGCTGGGACTACAGGTGCCTGTCACCACACTCGGCTATTTTTTTTTTTTTTAACACTAGGGTATGTTTTTGTTGTAGTTTGGCCGGAGCCCCGTATGAGCCCTCCACCCTCGGCATATGGGGCCAACACCCTACTCACTGAGCCACAGGTGCCTCCCAAATTCTTCCTTTGCAGTAGTACTCATTTTCCGTTTGTAGATCATGTGGTTGCAGAGAAGACGACCACAACACTGATTGCAGGGATAACACACAAAGCCTGGGAAAAGCCTTTTATCGCCTTCCTTCTTCTGGTCTCAGAACTGGCTTGGAAGTGTGCATGCGACCAGAGCGATCCAATCACAATGAATCTCAGAATTTTTCTGGGAATCATGAAGCATGTAAAGTCTTTCTGGGAACTATTGGCAGCCATCTTGAATGCAGAAACAAAAGCAGAATAGAGAGACAGATGGCAAGAAAACATGTTTGACAAGCTGAGCAACCAGATGAAACAGCCAGAAGTTAGCCCCGTCTCTGAACTCTTCAGTTACATGAGTCTTTATTTTTAAACTATTTTGAGTCATGCTTATTTTGATATGCAACTGAAAACAGCATCCTCATGACATAATGATGCCTGCCCCTGAATAGGCAGTCAGTAAATATTTGTAAAAGGAGTAAGTGATTGAACAACTACACTACATTGAAATTTTAATAAGCACTGAAAATATCTTTATCTGTACTTCGTCAATAATTAAAACTAGAAAAATTAGAACTTCAAAACTAGAGCAAGTCATCGACCAATATGAAGTGTTCCAGTAGCATGTTTGGTGAACTCCAACTGAATATGTTTATAGAGGTTCTTCTAGACAGAAACCCTGGCAACATTTTAGCTCAGTAGTATGTAACACGATGACAATGATGTAAATACCCTGACCTTCCTATCTGAAGTTACATTCTCTCCTGTACTGCTCTTTAACACTTTCCCTTCTTTCTTTTTATGCATAGCAATTATTACCATCTAACATATCTATTTTGTTTTACTTATTTTACTCATGTATATACGTGAGTGCTCCTTTTGGCCTCTTTTATTCATTGCTGTATCCCAACACTTAAAACAGTACCTGCTGTGTAGTAAGCACTTGGTAGATATTTGACAGATGAAAGAATAAATTATAACTTTCCTTAGCAATCAGCAATACAAGCAGGTTGCACGTAAATAATCATTTTGAATAATACAGGGTCCTCTCCTTCAAGTTAGCTAAGGAAGTTTACTGGGACCCAGAGACATCCTGAATCAGAGCTTTGGGATCTCATTCCACTAATGTTTGAGCGGGAAGCATCAATTCCACTGTGCTGAGAAAACCGGGAGAAACAGTCAAGAAGTCTCTGTGTTCTCTTGTCCATTTTCTAGTCACTCACATCTCTGATAGCCTCTGATTTGATGCTCCTTAGAGCCAACCTCAGCTAATGTTCTGAAAAATTTTTCAGGTTAATAAAGCGAAAACATGTGAGGCCGGAAAACCGGCAGTTGCTCTTTGCTCTAGTAATGAACAATGCCTTTAATTCAGCTGGCTTTTTTCAAAATAAGCATTGCAGCAAAATTTAAGGAAAGGTTTTCACCCTCAGGAAATATTTTATCGGTATCATATAAAATAGTTTAGAAGTAGGTTCAAATGTGAGTGTATATTTTGTCAAATAAATTTATATTAGAGACATAGTGACAATAACCTTCTGAGAGAGCTTTTGATTTCCCAAACCATACAAGGAAATATATTTCAAAGCACTACAGGAATTCACTGTATATTGCGTTTTGTGCTGGATATTTCTAAGCTTTTCCCAATTTAGTGGTATTCTTGTTTCTACAGAAAGTAACATGCCTTAAAGGGAAAGGTAGAGGAAAACTTATTGATCAAAAATAAAAGAAATTATAAAGTCTTGTAACAGAAGTCAAACACAGTATATGAGGGAAAGTTTAAGCAACTTTTGATTAGAGAAAAATATCTTCAAGGAGTAGCTCATGGATAGTCGGCTTTACCTTAGTAGTCATAAATTACTTCTCTGTTGAGCTCTAAGGGAAATCATGCTGGAAATTGGATGGGATCAGGTAAAACAGAAAAGACCTTTAATTGAACAGTAATATGACTTTACTTATTTTTTAAATGATGTTAAGTTTCATATGCTTATTGCATACATCATGATGTTCTGAAATATATACAAATTGTGAAATGGTTACATCCACCTCATTAACAAATACATCATTTCACATAGCTATCATTTTCAGATAGAGAACACTTAACATCCACTCTCTTTAGCATTTTTTCAGAGTACAAATATCATTAATTACAGTCAACATGTTACACAAGAGATCTCTTGATTTTATTCTTCCATTCTAACTGTAAATATGTGTATAACCCTTTGACCAACAACCCCCCAACCCTCCTCCTGATTCTCTCAGTCTCTGGTGACCATCCTCCTACTCCTTCTATTAGCTCAACATTTTTAGATGGACATATGATTGAGAACACGTAGTATTTATCTTTCTGTTCCTGGCTTATTTCATTTAATATTACGTCCTCCAGGTTCATTCATGTTGTTGGCCTTCCTTGTTTTCCTCAGATCTTAGAGGAAAGCCTTTGACCTTTTCTCCATTCACTATATCAGCTGTGGATTTATCATAGATGATTTTTATTGTGTCGAGGTATGTTTCTTCTCTCTCTCTCTTTTTTTAGTCTAGCTAAAGGTTTGTTAATTCTGCTTATCTTTTCGGAAACCAACACTTCGTTTTGTTGATCTTTTCTATTACTTTTCTGTTCTCTATTTCATTTAGTTCTGCTTTGATCTTTAGTATTTCCTTCCTTCCACTAATTTTGAGCTTAGATTGTTCTTGTTTTTCTAGTTCCTTGAGATGCAATATTAGGTTGTTTCAGGTCCTTCTTTTTGGATGTGTTTATGCTCTAAGCTTCCCTGTTGGTACTGATTTTGCTGTATCCCATAGGTTTTGGTATAATTGTGTTCCATTTTCCTTGTCTCAAAAATTTTTTTACTTTCTCCTTTAATTTATTTTATTGACCCATTGGCTTTTAGGGAGCCTGTTGTTGAATTTCCATATATTTGTGATTTTTCCAAAGTTCCTCTTGTTATTGATTTCTAGTTGTATACCCTTGTGATCATAAAACATATTTGGTATGATTTTGACTTTAAATTATTAAAATTGGTCTCATGATCTAATATATGATTTATCTTAGAGAATGTTCTATGCAGTTGAAAAGAATATATATTCTGCAGCTGTTAGATGGAATGTTCTGTGTATGTCTGTTAGGTCCATTTGGATAGAGGGTATTTTACATCCAATATTTCCCTGTTGATTTTATGTCTAGATCATCTGTCTATTGCTCAAAGTGGGATGTTGAAGTCTCCTAATTTATTTTATTTTAATATATAAATAAAATAATATTTCTATATTAATAGTCTATTAATACTTGTTTTATATATTTAGGTACTCTAAACTTGGGTGTATATATAGGTGTATATATATATTTACAATTTTTATATCTTCTTGCTGAATTAATCCCTGTATTATAATATAGTTATCTTCTTTGTCCTTTTTTTTTTTTTTTTACAATTTTTGACTTAAAGTTTATTTTGTCTGTATATGTATAGCTACTCCTATTTTTTTTTTTTTGTCTCCATTTGCATGGAATATATCTTTCCATCCCTTTACTTTCAGTCTATATGTGTGTCCTCCCTGGTTAGGTGAGTCTTTTGTAGGTAGTACATAGTCAGGTATTGTTTTTTAAGTCCATTTAGTCACTATGTTTTCTGATTAGAGAATTTCATTCATTTACACTCAAGGTAATTATTGACAGGTAAGGACATTTGTTAAATGTTTTTTAGTTGTTTTTTTAGATCTCTTCTTCATTCCTTCCTTATTGTCTTTCTTTGTGGCTAAATTAGTTTCTTCAGTAATACATTTTGATTTATTGATTTTTATTTTTTGTTTACCTATAATAGGTTTTTGCCTTGTGGTTACTGTGAGGTTTAGAAAAAAAAATAACATAATGTAGTTATAATTGGTTATTTTAAGCTAATAGAACCTAACTCTGATTACAAAAAAACCATAATGCTCTACACTGTTACTTCATTCTTCGCATACAGTATGTACTTTTGATGTCACAATTTATTTTGTGTTGTATATCTCTGTGCAATTTATTGTAGTTACTATCACTTTTGATAGTTTTGTCTTTTAATCTTCATACTAAAGATACTAGTGATTTATATATCACCATTACAATATTAGAGTGGTATAATTTTGACTATATACTATTTTTATTGTGAGTTTTTTACTGCTTTTTTCTTTCAGATCGAGGAACTCCCTTTAGCATTTCTTTATAACAGGTCTGGTAGTGATCAGCCCCCTAAGATGTTTGTTAGAGAAAATCTTTATCTCTCCTTTATGTTACAGGTTAAATGTGCTGGGTATAGTATTCTCAGTTGGCAGGCTTTTTCTTTTTTCTTTTTTTTTTTTTCCTTCCTTTTAGCATTCCCTCCTGGCTTGTAAAGTTTCTGCTGAAAAGTTTGCTACTGAGCATATTAGAACTTTTTAATGTGTTGTTTGCGTCTTTCCTCTTGTTGCTTTCAGGAGCCTCACTTAGTCTTTGCTCTTTGACAGTTTAATTATTATATGCTTTTGGGCAGTCTTATTTGAGTTGAATCTGATTGGTGATCTTTAACTTTCTTATACTTGGATATTTATATCTTTTGTCAGGTTTAGAAATTTTTCTATTTCTTTAAGCAGTCTTTATACCCCTTTATCTTTCTCTACTCCCTCTTGAATTTCAACAACTCTACCATTTACTGTTTTTGTGTTGTCCCATAAATTTCATAAGCTTTCTTCATTCTTTTTCTTTCTTTTTTTTTCTCTCCAGACTGTATATTTTCAAGTATCTTATCCTCAGGTTCACAAATTTTTCTTCTGCTTGATAGATTCTCTTGCTGATGTTCTCTATTTCATTTATTTTTTCATTTTGTTCATTACTTTTTCATCTCCAAGATTTTTATTTGATTTTATTATTATTTTAATCTCTCTGCTCAATTTCTCATTCTTGTCACCTATTACTTTCTTTATTTCATTGAATATATATTTTTTAAGTTTTCTGAACTTCCATAAAACAGGATTCTTTGTCAGGAGGTTGATACATCTGCATCTCTTTATGGTTGCTAACTTATACTTTATTTTGTCTGTTCAGTGACAGGTCATGTTTCCTTGATTGTTCTTGATCCTTGTGGCTGTGTGTCCATGTCTGTGTATTGAAGAAGTGGATATTTATTCCTTTCTGGTTTTTTCCAGGATGCCCTTCAACAGTAAGTCCATTCAGAGATTCTAGGCAGGTTGTCTGGCATGGCCTCTAAATGTGTGACACTGTGGCCAATTCAGTGCTGGGAGATACCCTAAGGCCAGAACCTCCGTGGTTGGTACAGTACTGATCTGGAACCCCATGGCCACTGAGGGTGATGAAGAATTGGGGTGCACCCTAAGTCCCCAGCTTCTGAGGCCTGCTTACCACTCTGCTTTTTCTGAATCCCAAGGCTAAAAATTAGTTGTTGGTGGTGATTCAGGTCAGAGATCAAGTTCATTTTTCAGGCTCTCTTCTGGCACAGGGTAAGTCAAGGTATTGGCCATGGGTATTGGCCTGGATTCTCTGGATTCAGGGGCTGGTAAATCTGCTTGGTGCTGGGTTTTACTGTGGTGGCCCCAGTCTTGAGGACCACAGCAAGTCTTATGCTTACTTCCTTCTCTTTCCTTCAAGTCAAGAGCATGTCTCTCCTCAGTGTGTTGCATGGGGTTGGGGTAGGGGTGACAATGGTGATGAAAAACACATTGTTTTTCCTACCTGATTCAATGAGCCTTTTTTATTATTATGCTATAACCAGGTATTGTGATCTCTCACCTGGTTTTCTCAGCTCCTGGGAAGGCATTTTTATGCATGGATAGTTGTTCAAATTGATGTTTCTGTGGGGAGATAATTGCTGGCACGTCCTATTCTGTCATTTTGCTCTGCTCTCTTCCAGTGATAAGCATTTAAGTGTATGATATGACTTATTATGGCTGACCAAAGGTGAGTAAAGCCTTATTAACTCAGAGGGTGAGTACTGATGTTATGTTCTAAGGTGATAGGCATTATCTGCAAATGGCACATAAATCCTAGAACATTGCAGCAAATAATTTTGCAAGATCAGTGGTCAATTTAGTGAGATCAATGTTCATTTCATTTATTCTTTTATTCAAAGAAACTTAAAATTAGTTTGAAAATGCATATGTAAATTATGTATACATATGTATATATGAGAAAAATATGACTAAAAAAATATAAATAGGAAAAAATACGAGCAGGAAAATTAAGTGTCATTGGGCTCTAACTACCAATAGAGATTCTTATGAAATTCAATTAATTTAAGGTAATTTCAGTGGAATACATTGAGGTATATAGAATAGGATGGGGCAAGAGTAGACAAGGAATAGGTATGACTGCAAAATTTTGTCATCTGTTGTCACTAGTCTGCCTGACACACAAGGACACTTGTAGTTGTACTTGCTGGAGCTGAATCTACATTTCACAGTCTTCACCCAGGAGGATTCTCAGTTGAGTGGGCTGAGGGAATGATACTCCATGGTGTATGAGGACCCTAGGTATGTGTGGGTTTGACTTAAAGGATTTTTGTTATGTTTTTACCTACTGCCAGTACTTCAGAGTTGGATACACACTGGTTATCTTTGCACAGCTAACATCTGCATCTTGGTTGACTAATTTAACTCAGAAAAACAAGCCTTCATATCAGTTTAAATAGAGAAGAAATGAGAGAAATGCGGTAAGAAGAAAAGGTAGAAGTAGAATTTTATTTCTTGTCAAGGTATTATCATTGCAATTTTATTTATTTTTTAACCAAAATATACTTTACATAGTATATTTATACTAAACACCTTTATATTCTGAAGACAGTGACATAGGAAGTATGGAGATAGATATAGTTCAAGGTTGACTTAGTCAGGTTAAGATAGACTATGCTAACAAATGAATTCCCAAGTCTCAGGGGCTTGATACATTGAAAGTTTTTTATTATATAAAGTCCAGTGCCAGTTGTCAGGGACTCTGCTTTCTTCACAAGTAGCTTCCAAGGTTATTGGATAAGAGATATGGAGAGGGCTTTGAAGGTTAATTTTATATATCCACCTGACTGGTCTAAGGGAAGACCAGGTATCTGGTAAAACATCACTTTTGGATGTGTCTGTGAGTGTTTCCAGGACAGGCTAATATTTGCTTTGGTGAATTGTGTAAAGCTATGGTCTTCTTGCTGTATGTGGTCATCTTCCAATTTACTGAGAATGGACGGTCCTCATAAAACAAATAAAACAAAAAAGCAGAGGAAGGGTGAACTTTCTCTTTCTCTGAGCTGAGATATCCATCTTCTCCCCTTGGACATCCTTGTTCTTAGGTATTTGGACCAGTCCTTATATCAGCCTGGCACCTCCCTCTGAATCCAAGGCCTTTGGACTCACTCAGACGGAGACTTACACAATCAGCTGCCCTGGATATATACGTGTATACAAATATATGCTATCAGTTCTATTTCCCTAGAGAACTCTGACTAGCACAAGAGCACTCTGGCTTTTAAGTACCACAATCATGTCAATGATTGTGACATGTTATTACTATTCATAGTCATATGGCCCTAACCCATCTCTGAGACAGTCCAGGAAATGGAAAGAAGCATTTGAATAGTCAGTGAACATTGAATGAGCCACAGACATTGAAAAAATAGCAGAAAATGGGCAAATAAAGGAAAGGAAAAATGAACAAATGAGAAGATTAGGGAAGGTAAAGAGATAATATGACAAGTGAGAGACCCATGGGCAAATTTCAGAAGGGAGAGTTAGGACCCATGATGTCTTCCAGAGAAGAGTTGCTCAGAAGCTAAGTGGACATATGTAAGCAGAATATGACCTTTTTACAGGAAAGAAAATATAAGCTTGGATGAAAGACTAAACATCATACAAGAATAAAGACAGGATAATGAATACAAAGGACTGGGGTTTGAGATCATGGGAGGGACAACAACTGGGAGAGGGAGGCAGGGAGAGCAAGGAAGGAACTGTTTAATGTTTGTTGAGTAGAATCAAAGGCTTTAAAGCAGTGCCAAGCTGACTGAGTAATGTGAGGCTTTGTGCTTGTAACTTGCAGAATTGCTATGTTACCTGTACTTTCGGATTCCCTCAGTTTAGGTATAAGCAGTTTGTACATCTGAACAGCTTGTGTGTTCTAGTTCAGTGGGTGCAATGCTGAAGGGACATGATTGGAGGAGAATGAACGAGAGGCCAGAACTCCAGAGAGCACCCTGTTTAAAGAAAACAATCCTTATTTCCCCCAGGTGAGGTCAAAAGAAATATTCAGAGAATCATGGAAGGAAGACAGTACTTTCTGCTCCTGGGTTGACTCAGAGGTCTTCATCTCATCATGCTCTTCTTTTTGAGCCTCACCCTATTGTGAGGAAATGGCCTAATCCTACCTTGACAAGAGAGACTTGGCTGCTCTAACCATGCTGGGATGAGTCAGCAGGACAGCCAACATTATCCCAAAGCAGCAGAGAGAGAGAGATTGTGGGGCTCCCTAAGAATGCCAAGAAACTGTGGTTGGTCTTTAAATACTTAGCACATCTCTACAGTTATTAAGAGAAGGTAGCCAATTGGAATATCCTTCTAAAGGGATTGCAGTCTTCATGAAAAATGTAGGCACAGTGAGAGATAAAGCAAATGTATTGTCAGCACAGAAATAAGGCAGGTTGAAGACTCCACAGAGGTGAAGAATGGGAGTGAATGGGGAGTTTGTTGCCTGTGGGAACCAACAAGTAACTGAGGGGAAAAGTTGAAGCATAGTCAGAAATCCCAAGACTTAGAAATCAAATACAGTCATGTACTGCATAATGACTCTTAGATAGTGACAGACTGCATAGACCACAGTGGTCCATTAATATAATGGAGCTAAAAACATTCCTGTCATCTAGAGACATTGTAGAACAATGCATTGTCTTTTTTATGTTTAGATTCCCAAATCTTGTCGTGTTACAATGGCCTCCATTAGTCAGTACTGTTCAGGTTTGGAGCTGCACAGGCTAGGGATGGAGTGGGCACCATCATCTATGTTGTGTAAGTACACTCTATGATGTTCACACAACGAAATTGCCTGACTCATTTCTCAGAATGTACCCGCATTGGGAAGTGACACAGGACTTTAAATTGCCATTGTACTACTGCAGAGAAGCATTCTTTACAGAGATGATTATAATAATAATAGTAATAAAGAGCTGGCATTGAATTTATAGCCTATCTAACCCAATAATCGAGACAACCGAGGACCTGGAAAGATAGGATTTTTCTCAGGGTCACACAGCTATTAAAAAAATACAACATGGCTTCTTCTTACTTCCGAGCCGGAGAGTCAGCACAGATCAGCAACAGCCCATGCCCTGTCTACACCCCTGGAGACAATGCCCAAGAATCTGGACTCCATGGGGGACAGAATTCCAGACCTCAGGGTGAGAGTGGAGGGGAGTGCTGGGAGTTCAAAGTTGCAGGTCACCTGGTGGTAGATCCATTCATAAAAGGAAAAAACAAAATCCACAATGGGATCCAGTATCTCTAATATCTCATACACTTAAACAGAAATTTACCTTCCAAGAAGATGATTCTTTTGAGAAAGAAAATATATCTTGGGAGTCGTCCCCATTTTCTATTCCAGAAACTTCAAGGTTTGGACATCACATTTTGCAGTCAGAAGGACTGAATTGAAGGAGGAACTGGTAAACTCAAAGCTGTTAACCAAGTTATCAGCAACAAGAGTTGTGTCTATGCTTAGAAGAAAAGACTGCAGAAATACACCAGCCAGACTTGCACTGCATTTCAAAAGTACTCTCTTCTGTTAAATGAAGTTAAATGATGTCTGTATTCTGGGATCTGTAGACCTTGGATAATAACCTGAAGAGTCTTGACTGTTAATCCCTGTTTTTGGTTTTGAAGAGCCAGCAATTTACTGGCTACTGTTGATAGGTGCATGGATTTTTTTCATGTATATTAATAATATGAATATATTATTTAGCACAAATGCTGAATAGACACTTGGAAATATTATCCTAAGCAATTATACCTCCTAATTTAACAACCTTTGAATCTTTTAAAAATTGGTAGTGGATCTGATTTACTTGTCCTCCAGCAACTTGGAGATATTTAAGGAAGATAATATTATACTGTTTTTCATCAAGACAGTCATAGTTTGAATTACATAGGTTGAGTCTTCTAAAACTTCTGAGATGATAAATTGTTCTTTCGAACTGACTTTGTTAAATTGTAAAAGTAAAGAGTCTTGACAAGTTTTACCTATACTGCTATGTAAATATGTATGCCTGTCAATTTTTGTTACTTTGTTTCTGTTACATCCATATTCTGTTTCTTTGTAAATAGAGGGTGAAATAAATGTTCCTTTTGAACTTGAAAAAAAACCCAACATGTTAAGATACGCAAATAACCTATCGATATACTATTATGAGACTCCCTGCTGGTCCCCTGCTGAAAACAAATAATCTCTCTCCCAAATTAATGAACAAAAGTAGAACCTGCTAAAACACAAATGAAATAACCACCAAAAAACACATCACCACAAAAGACTTCTATATCCCTAAAACTTTCATTTTAGAAAAGAGGTATTATAACATAGACATTGGCCAAAACAGGGAGAGGACTTGTCTCTCCAAACTTCGAATACGTTTGAGTCTTAGAACTTGTGACCACTTCCATATCTTAACATGGATTTGCTGCCTGGTCTCTATCACCCGGGGACAGAGGCTTGGGAAGAGCTGAGAGTGGAACTGACAGCGAGCGGAAGGGGACCTCCCGAACCCTCCTTTTATTGTGTCGTCACTGACGTTCACTCTCCTACTCCATCTCTACAACAGCCTTGTAAGTGACCTCATCTCTCTTAGAGATGAAGCAACTGAGGCTCAGAAACATTAAGTAGCTGCCAAATCCTCTTAGCTGGTGAATGCTCAAGCTGACATTTGACCCTAAATCACGTTCTTTTCACTATGTGACTCTCCAAGTCTTGGCTCTGCATAGCTTCAGTCTAGGACATATCGGGATTCAAATGAGCTGCTTAAATCTTCAGGTCACCCGCATGGGTGAGATCTTAAGACCCCACCATGAGATCATTTCATTACATTCTTTCTCCAGGTTGGTGATACATCTACCCAAAGACATGACCGTATTTACTTGAAAACAGCACCTGGCTTCAGGATGCAGCCTCGATTTGCCATTTCAAAGGCCCCAGGTCTCATCACACCAGCACTGACCACCATCCAATGGCACTTCTATGGGCCTCTTTGCCCTGTCCCTGAAACATCATCACTCTGGCAGTGTGGTGAGGATGTTGGAGAGAAAACACTTGAAAAAAGAAAGACCAAGTTTGCTAGGAGAGAGCCTCCCTGTTTTTTTCTGGCTGATTTCAAACAGAAATAAGAAATCGTAACCATAGTGGTTACGGTCACAGGGATTCAAGGTGTTCACCTGTTCTGACCGCCTCCTATTCACTTTTCTGGTGAAAGTGGGAACTTCCATCCTAGACAGAATGAATGGCCTCATACACAACACTCAGAACTAGGCGGACTAAGTCAACAGCTCTTTATTAGACGCAGGCACTCACTGTCCTGTGGAGGAAAGCACTGCCCAGCATACAGGGCCACCCAGGGACCATGCTTGGGAATAGAATGACAATAGGGTGAGATACCCCTTCGTTCCTGTGGAAAGAGATCGGCTTGTTTGAATAAGTTCAAAAGCTGGCAGGGAGGAAAAACCAGTGAGGTTAAGGACCAGGTGGCTGCTGCTGGCCCAGCTAATAGGGGAACTAGCCAGGTGGGCAGCCTTTCCTGCTGGGTCATTTGGTATGTGGGAGGGGGCATATCTGGTGAGAAGAGGGGAGGTTCATGATTATGCCTTTGGGATCCTAAGGCTCAAAGGTGTTCAGGCAGCACTTGAAATTTCAAGCCTTACAATACTTTGTCCAAGGTTTCTGGCTGTATAATGTTTGACGAGTCATCTCCAAGTTTTTCCCTGGAGAAGTCCTGCATAGCACTTCCCTTACAGGGCTGCTATGAGAATAAGGATAGAGGGCCTAGCACATGAGAAGTGCTATGTAGATGTTAGTTGTTGTCACATCATATCATTACCACCTTTATCACTGGAGATAATAACAGTAATGGATGGTTTCCTCTGATTTTGTTTTTGGTTGAGCAGATATTTGAACAAGGTCTTGCTTTTAGGTTTTGTGGCAGATAGTGACCTCATCCATCACGTGGAAAATGCAAAATTACTGTGTTCACATCAACGGCCTTGACTTTACCGGGTGGCAAATGCTTCCCAGCATCATGAAGCAGATGTGGACAGGGTCAATAAGTGGCTTAAAAGGTTGGGGGGAGAAAAACAATCCCAGCCAGGGCCTTTCTTTTTAGCTGAAGATTTAGATTCTTTATAAGTTCTTTTCTTTGCCATTTAAAAAAAATCTTAATTTTGATCAGAAATGGAAACAAAGGGATTAAAGGAATCAGAAGAGTGATTTGTAATTGGTCTCAAGACTGCACTTCTGTTTCCATTTGTCAAGAGCAAGGCAGAGAATAAAACCGCACGGAAGGACTTTATTAGCAGTGGCTTTCCTCCTGCAGCCTGGGATTACAGGAATACTTTAACCTTGACATGTTCATTTTATGATCACAACACCCTTTGCCTATTGGTCTATTTTTCTTTTCATATTGCCCTGATCCTGGCAAGAGCTTTTAGAATCATCAGAGAATGGTTCTGCGTGTCTCTTTCTGTTTCTCTCTCTGTAACTCCCTCCCTCACTTTTCTCCCCCAACTGTACCTGCTAATCTTTATCAACACAAAGAAAAACCCTCAAGTCTGTTAGTGTGACAATACCACTTATGTGAATTCTAGAAACCTGCCAAAGAGGACATAAGCATTGTTCTGGATGAAGATTTGATCTTGTTTGTAAGAATCCATTTGACATTGTTATGGTCTGGGTGCCACTGACGTGTGTGTCTCTGAGGTTCAAGTGTACAATCAACTTGTGTGTTCATTGTGGTGAGACCTTTATTTACTCAGAGTTAAATGTTAATTGTCCAGTACTTGATTACGGTATCCCAGAGACCCAACTATCTTTCCTGTATGACAGGTGGGAACCCTATCCACTGTACACCAATTTATTATAATTACGGAGTTTTCCTTTACTTTTTTCTTTATCCAGTGACGTTTTTGACTTGTTTTAGATTAACGTGTATATCTTGTTAATTACGGCATTTGGTTTTCAGCTTGTAATTTGGTATCTGGTGCTTCTAACTCATGGCACTCTTCATGTCACTGTTTCAAGGGGGCCTGCTGAATTTGCCTGAGGTAAATTAAAATGGAAAGTACCAACTTTCTTAAATCATTTGAGTTGTTTCTTGTGGCTTCTGTGATTTAAGATTGTTCCAGCATAGGGGGTGAGAGTGGTGAAAGGTAGGTGGTATATCCGATTATCTGCCAATCGGAGGGACCCAGATAGGGGCTTCTGTATTAGGGCAGGGCTGTGTGCCAAAATGTAATCAAATAGGAAACTGGGTGCCAATGGTAATTTTTTGAAATGGGCTTTTATGACATCCTCCACGAAGATGAAAGCAGTGTGCTCTAAAACAAACAAATAGCACCGGACTTGAGCTAAAGCTCTGATATGAAATTTATTTATGTTTCACCCAACCCGACTTGAAAGTAATTGTACATGATCTGAAACTTTTAACTGTTCGTCTTGTTTCTTTCTGCAAATAAGGAAATCCTGGCTTTCTGCAGAAAACTCTAGATCCTGGCTATTGGTTTCTTTTCAAGGTTCTGCCACACTAATTGCTTTCTGTTTGATTCTGTGCCCTTCTGAAATTGAGGGTTGCCTCCAGGCAGGCGGAGAAGCTGCTGTGGTGGCTTGGGCTTGGGGACTGGGGTAACCCAAAGCTGTGGCTGCAAGCCAGTCTCATTATCCCCTGGCTCCACTGGGCCATCCAGGGGGCCCGTTTTACTGCTTCGGATTTGCACATATGACTGGAAGGGTTAGAGTCTCAAGGCTTTCTCTTTGCATTATTTATTGTTTCTGACTGATAAGAGCCTCACTATTGTCTAGGAAGCAAACAGTGATCATTACGGGTTTGTTTCAATGTGGCATTTCGTATTGTGTTTCACTGCTCTTCCACCACAGATTTAAAAACTAAGAATATATTAAATGATATATATTTCACAGGAAATAGACGTGTCACCTCTTTTCAGCGATTGTGACTTGAGCTTCTACACCAGCGTATCATTGATATGACAATTGCCTCCATTAACTCTGACTAAACAGGAGGGGTGAAAGTGGAAGCGACTCTTGGTGCCTGAGAACATGCATATGTGTGATGAAGTCAGAGAAAAGTTGTGACTGACAGTTTCGTAAGTGGGATTTCCAAATCGCAAATTTAAAGCACTGTGTTGACAAAATTAATTGCTTAGTTATCCAGAAAGTCTGACTCTGGAGGCTCAATAGGCATATTTTCTCAATGCAAACTTTAGAGAAAGCGGCAGTCAGCAGGGAAGGCTGTGATTCAGACTGCCTGGGTTCAAATCCCAGCCCTCCTGCTGTCACGCCCCAGTGAGGAAGCATGGTTAAGTCACTTCTCTTTACTTCAGTTTATCACATGTCATATGAGGGTTATAATGCCACCTCAGTCACGGGTTGTTAACACACACCTTGTGCTTAGAACAGCATCCAGCACTTGCTGGTGGTTTAGCAAATGCCAACTGCCATTATTTTCCTAAAATGTGCTCAATGCTGCTTTTATTTTATATATTACATATAATTTAGCCTTCCCCCTTGCTCCACCCACACACACTCTAGACTCAGGGATTGCACAGGACACCCTGGTGGACTCCTGGGTGCCCTAACTGCCCACCTGGGGGTCACAACAGTGTAGCTTCTGGCTGCCGTCTGCTTCTTCCCACTGCCCACCCACCACTTTGTGGACCAGCCAGGGTATTTTCTTATTTTCTCCCTCATAGCTCTGTTGTCTACTTTCACTGGTTTTTCCTCCCCAAATTAAAGCACACGTCTCCTATGCTTCCCTTTCATCTTAGTCAAGCTGCTAATAACGATCTAAGCCAGTCCCCACCCTTTGCCATTTGGGAAGCTCCTGGAGTCCAGGGACCACGCACCTGCCTTTTGCCGCGCTGCTCCTCAGGGCCCTGGGGCCCAGAGCACCCCAGAGCTGCAAGCACAGTATGCCCTCCACGCACCAGCACCTGCTCCCCGACCCACTCCCGGGGTGCATATCCTGGTTTTACAGTTAGCTGGCCTGGGTGAGCATGAGAGGGTTACCCAAATTTTCAGGTTTTAAGCTTTAGTAACCTCATTAATAAAAAGGTTACTAATAATACTGACTTCTCAGGATTGTTGTATTAGATGAAGCAAGGCAAGTGGAACAATGGGCATGTAAGGGCTCAGTGAAAGTTAGCAGCTAATTATAATGGTGGCTCCACTGAGAAAGTAATCCTTAGTCTTCATCAGTATACCTTTCATATCCTCTGTTGTTACGGTGGTGGTGGGAAATGTATGAAATTCTTTTTTTTTTTTTTTTTTTTTTTCGGTTTTTGGCCGGGGCCAGGTTTTAATCCCCCACCAAGGGGTTATGGGGCCAGGACCCAACTCCTTTTGCCACAGGTGCTGCCCGGAAATTATAAAATGGATAAGAGAAAAGGGTGTAATG
>CAUYRH010169698.1:0-21604 GCA_963574655.1 Perodicticus potto | reverse complement strand
AAAAAAAAAAAAAATTTGGAACATTTCTTTGCTCTCAATATACAGATAAAAAAGGGGGATTTTTGAAATCTCTCCCTCTACCAGGAGCTTTGGTGTTTTCTGTATTCTTTTCTGTAAATCAATTCTGTCTTACCACGGAGGCGTGGGTGGGGGGGAATAATGTAATGAAGAATAATAAAATACATATATTTAGAATTGAAAAAAAAAATAAAATTCCCCTTCACATGCCAAACTGGTTCCTAGCTTCCTGGAGTGCTTCCCTGCATTGAACACCTAACAAATTTCAGTTCATCTTTTAAAGCCTATTTACACATCACCACTCCTGTGAAAACATATTCCTTTCACTACCATAGTTGATCATCCCTCTCCTTCCTTTCTTGTCAGTGCCTTCTATAGTGTACACACATCTTGTTGTTTTTTATTTATTTATTTATTTTTTGCAGTTTTTGGCTGGGGCTGGGTTTGAACCCACCACCTCCGGCATATGGGGCCGGCGCCCTGCTCCTTTGAGCCACAGGCACCGCCCATGTACATACTTCTATTACTGCCCAAAGGACACTTCATTATAATTATGTATGGATGTGTCTGCCTTCTCTATTGGACTCTGAGATCCTGGCAGGTTGGGACTATGATTTATGTGCATTTCCATCTTTAATGCTAAGTAGACTCATTCTTTTTGATTGTTATCTATCTCTGTCCCTGATGTAGTAGATCCTTGATTAATCTTAGCTAAATGGCAAGTGAAAATATTCTGAATAAATTTGAATGGATTTTAAAAAGAAAAAAACATTTGGGCCTGGGAGTCAATTTTTGGATGCACATTTTGAGGGAATGATAGGAAATTCTTGCGGTAGAAAAGGCCCCTTTGGCAGGGTGCTGTTGTTAGCTTTTCTTCCTGCCTACTCTGTGTGAGTTTTTGGCATTCTGCTTTCTCTGACATTCTGTAGTTTGTTGGCATTGTGACTTTGGATGTTTTGTTAAGCTATTCAGAATTTTTCAAGTTTCAAGGAAACATAATAAAGTTTATAGAAGGAACAGGATTGACACCAAATTTAAAAAATCTTGGGCAAGAAAGAAAGAGTGACCAAAAAAGGCTTAGTAGATCTAAAAATATTTATATGTAATGAGGTTTGAAAAGGAACATGTATCCATATGAAATTATCCAGGGGAAATCCTTGTTCTAAGTCTCCTCTGAATATATTTTAATATAGCTAAATACAGTTAAATCTATTAGAACAGAAACAAATGATTTCTGCTCTCAAAATATGTCAAAGTCTCATTTTTAATTTTTTTTAGTATAATTGCCCTCTATATACAACCAGTATTATAAAATAATATTCTGAATGACCGATTTTCTTAAAACTAGCTCTCTCAATTGGGAGACTCTCAACTGTGGGATTCTCCTGCTGTAAGGACAACAGGTGTTTGTGGAGTCAATGGCGGATTGAAGGAATCTTCTGCTTAGCTTTTACCCACAGTGGGAAGTGCCTCCTGACTCCAGGCAGATCTGATCTGAGTGGGGGATATGGGGCTGCCAAGGCTCAGTCCTCCACCCTGCCCTCTTGAACTTCTGGTAGGTGTGTTTCTATTCCCTCATTGTACTCCAGCACTCTATCTTAGACACTCGGGTCAAATCGTAGCTATTTATTCATTGCCTTGATTCCCTCTTGTGGTGAGGATGAATGCCAGGTGTCAGTTACATTGTCCCCAGGCTTACAGGTTCTTTAAAGATAGGTCACTGCCTCCTTTCAGCTCCTGGTGGGGTGCTCAGCCCAGTGCCATCTCAGCTATAGTTAACAGGTCTGCCCTTCCCAAATGGAAGAGGTCCTAAAGAGGGCATCCTGGAGATTGGGAAAGCTGCATAAGAGTTGGTAGCCAGGAAGCCTGTGGGATGAACTTCCTATACTGTGTACTGCCTAACAAGCACCCTGATTCAGTGTTTCCTTTGGCCATATAACAGAGCAGAGTTTCCTCCCCTTTGTCTCTGGCTATGTGGGAGAGATATCTTGGGGGATATCTTTCCCTTTGGGCACTGGGGATGCATCCCATGTGTGAAGACAGGGACAGATCTGTTGGGATGCCAAGATGGGGGAAAGCTGATTGTCCATCTTGATTTCAGTTTTTCCAGCATACGAGGTCTGACAATTACATCGTGAACTTGCCACCAATGCTTATGTAGACAACTGTACAAACAACTCAGTAAGGTTTCATAACCTTGGTCGTGTTCATGTCAACATGTGGCAGTGTCTTGCTGAGTGACATTCATTATTGTTGTTGCCTCTTTTTGCATGCCATTGTGAGAGGGTCAGAGCTCAAATTGGAGCTACAAACATACATTTGTAAGTTTCTTGTTAAAATGGGCAAGGAAGAAAGTGAAATTGTGAAAATGTTAGGCGAAGTTTATGGGGATAATACTGTAAAGAAAACAGCAGTGTAAAAATTGATTAAACTTTTTTTTTTTTTTGAGGGGAGAGAAAGTGTCACTGTTAAAGAGAGGTCAGGGCAGCCAGTAACAAGCAGAACTAATGAAAACATGGCAAGAATTTACCAAATTATGTGTCAAAATTATTGGCTAACTATGAGAAGCAAAGCAAACCCAGTAAACATTGATAGAGATACAGGAAAATCCTAAGTGAAAATCTTGATTAACAACTCATGGCTCTTGGGTCATGACAATGTGCCAGCTTACACAGCACTGTCTGTGAGGGAATTCTTAACCAATAAACAAATAACTATATTAGAACATCCTCCCTACTCACCTGACCTGGCCCCCAGTGACTTTTTTCTTTACCTGAAGGTAAAGGAAATATTTAAAGGAAGACATTTTGATGACATTCAGGACATCAAGGGTAGTACAGTGACAGGGACATTCCAGAAAGAGTTTCAAAATTGCTTTGAAAGGTAGACTAGGCACTGGTATCAGTGCATAGCTTCCCAAGGTGGTATGTCGGGGATAACCATAGTGATATTTAGCAATAAAGTATGCAGCACTTCTTCTAGGGTGAGTTTACAAACTTAATTGTCAGAGTAGAGAGTTGGGGAAAAATTGTCTACGCCTTTGGTTCTGCTCATTATAAGGGTCACTGCAGGTGCGGAAGTCTGATTCCTCATTTAGTGTTTAGAGTGTTTTCATTTCTCTATGGCCCTGGGAACTGTCTCATCTTCATATTTCTGGTAATCATCTTGGTGTTGTACATTTGTTGCTGGTTTTCTGTGTTAAAGAGTGAAGCCAGCCAGCTTGTGTGCTGCCATTTTGGATCCTTGTGCTTTTCTGCCTATGTTTAAATTGGGTTGTTTTTGTTTTGTTAAATATTAGGACTTTATGTATTCTGGGTATTAGCCATTTATGAGATATATATTTTGCAAATTTTTCTGCCATTTTCTACCATCCTATGCATTTCCTTTTATTCTGTTCACAGTGTATTTTGATGCACAAAAATTCTTAATTTCATTAAGTTCAATTTGTCTACTTTTCCTTTTTTTTTTTGAGACAGAGTCTCAAGCTGTCATCCTGGATAGAGTGTCATGGCATCACAGCTCACAGCAACCTCCAATTCCTGGGCTGATGCGAGTCTCTTGCCTCCGCCTCCCAAGTAACTGGGACTGCAGGCACCCACCACAAGGCCCGGCTATTTTTTGGTTGCAGCCATCATTGTTGTTTGGCTGGCCTGGGCTGGATTAAAACCCGCCAGCTTAGGTGTGCGTGGCTGGCGCCTTAGCCCGTTGAGCCACAGGTGCCGAGCCTACTTTTCCTTTTGTTGCTTGTGCCTTTGTTGTCATATCCAAGGAATCACTGACAAATCTAATATCAGAAGGCTTTTGTCCTATATATTTTTCTAAGACTTCTAAAGTTTTAGGTTTCTGATTTATTCTGAGTTGATTTTTGCATTTGGTGTTAGGTCAGGTTCCAAATTTATTTTTCTATATGTGAATATCCAGTTTTCTCAGTGCTGTTTGTTGAAAAGACTGTCTTTTTACCACTGAATGGTGTTAGAACTCTTGCCAAAAGGAAAGAGGGAGGGTATTTGGTGGGATTTCACCTAATGTGCATAATGCAATGGTGTATTTCAAAATAACTAAGAGTAAATTTTAAATATCTTACCACAAAAAATAAGTAAGTGAGGGGATGGCTATATTAATCTATTTGATTTAAGCATTCCACATTGTATATAAAATCATCATATTGTAACCCATAAATGTATACGGTTATGATCTTAATAAAAAGTTAGATAAAAATAGTCATTAGACCAGGAATATGAGGTTTATTTCTGAGCTCTATTCTATTCCATTTATCTATATATTTGTCTTTATACCACTACCACACTGTTTTGGTTACTATAGCTTTGTAGTAAGTTTGCAACATATTTTAAAATAAAAAGTATGAGTTTTTAGCTTTGTTATTTTTTGATAAGCTTTAATTTTTAAAAATGTTTTATGTTCACAGAAAAATTGAGGGAAATATACAGAAATTTACCAGGCATACGTGGCCCTACATATACAAAATCTGCTCCAAACATATATGGTCTTTCCCAATATTAGCAATTCTTTTCTTTTACAAGACTGTTTTGGCTATTTGGAGTTATTTGAGATTCCATGTAACTTTTAAAATGGGCTTTTCTGTTTCTATAAAAATGTCATTGGGATTTTGATAGGGATTGCTTTGATTCTGTAGGTCACTTTGGCTAGTAGAAATAAATCTTAATAATAATTCTTCCAATTTACAAACATCATATGTGTTTCTGTGTGTCTATGTCTTTTAAAATAACTTTCAGCTATGTTTTGTAGTTTTTATTGTGCAAGTCTTTCCCTTCTTGGTATTTTATTTTTCATTCCTTTGTACTTTACTTTTGGTGTTATTGTAAGTTTCCTTTCCACATTGTTTATTGTTAGTGCATAGAAATGGAACTGATTTTTTAATGTTAACTTTGTATTTTGCTATATAGTTGAATTCATTTATTAGTTCTAACACTGTTTTGGTGGAATCTTTAGGGCTTTCCGTATTTAAGATTATACCATCTGTGAGCAGATATAATTTTAGAGCTGCATATTTTTACATCTACATGAGATTTTACACATTGGTTATTTTATAATCTATCTTAGTCTTCTGTTGATGGACTTTTGGGTTGTTTGCAATTTTTTGCTTGTAGGGAATATAATGTAAATTTATCAGTTGGCATCAGTGGGAGTAGGAGTATAATTACTGAATCAAGAAACATCTAATTTTAATTTTTGATAGATAAAAACAAATTGCTTCTCATAGAGAAAATACAAAATTATATCCCTCCCAGACATTAATAAGGATGCTTATGTCATTATTAATTAGGTATGTTACAAACTTTATAATTTTAGCAAACCTGAGCTGTAAACCTATATTTTATACTCTTAGTTTGCATTTCTGTTTTTATAAGAAATCAGCCATTTTTATTCAAGCAGAGCATTTGTATTTTAAAAATTTAATTTTTTTAATTTATTGGTTCAGGTTCATTGAGGGTAAAAAGAATTAGGTTACAGTGTTTGCATTTATTAGGTAGACTCCCTCTTACCCAAACCCAAGAGGTGTGATATACACCATAATCCCTCTCTTCTTTCCCTTACCCCCTTCATTCCCCTGGCCCCCACCTTGAATTGGTTTGAGTTTTTTCTCTGATGTGAATATATATTAGATCATCTACTGGATTCATATTAGAATTGAGTTCATTGGATTCTTGCTTCTGCATTCTTGTGATACCTCATTGTATATCCAGATAGAGTTGAACACATTCTTCTTAGTAAAGTATCATTTGTATTTTTAAAATATTATTTATTAACCATATATTAAAAAACTTTATTAGGGTATAATTTACATACCATAAAATTAATCCATAGGTGAACAATTCAAGGATTTTACTTGGTAAATTCATATTTGCAGCCATCACCATAATCCAGTTTTAGAATGTTTCCAGCACCCCAAATGGTTATCTTCTTCCCATTTATAGGTAATTCCTCATCTCATGCATGGCCCTAGGAGACCATTGATCTGCTTTCTGTTTCTATAAGTTTATCTTTTCTGGATATTTCATATGAGTGGACTCATACAACAGTAGTCTTTTGGATTAGATCTCTTTCTGTTGGTATGGTGTCTTTGAGGTTCATTCATGCCATAGTATGTATCAGTACATCATTCCTTTGCATTGCTCAATAGTGTCTCATACAAATTTACCACATTTTATTTATTCATTTGGCATTTGATGGGCATTTGGACAGTTTTTAATATTTGGCTATTATGAATGATACTGCTATGAATATTCACTTATAAATCTTTGTGTAGACAGATATTTTTCATTTCTCTTGGGTACATTCCAAGAAATGAAATTGTTAAGTCATAGGGTAAATTTATGTTTAACTGCATAAGAAACTGTGCTTTGCAAAGTGGCTGTATAATTTATCAATAAATAAGGATTCCTGCTTCTCTACAACTTGGTTAATACTTTGAAAGCCCCCTTTTTTTAAATTATAGCCACTCCAGTGGGTATATAGTGGCATCTCATTGTGGTTTTAATTTGTATTTCCCTCATGATGAATGATGCTAAATATACTTTCATATGTAGACTGGTCAATTGTTTATCTGTTTTATTTCTATCTATTCAAATCTTTTGCTTATCAATTCTAGGAATTTGTACATTTCATCTCATTTTTCTGACTTATTTTTTATGGCATGATTATTTATAAATTCCTTTATAATGTTTCCAATTTCCATGGCATTGGTAGTAATATGTCCTCTTTTATTCCTGAATTCGGTAACTTGTGTTTTTTCCCTTGGTTAGTCTAGTTAAAGATTTACCAATTATGTTCATCTTTTGAAAGAAACAACTATTACCTGCATTCCTTTTTTTCTATTGTTTTTGTTTTTTAATTCGTTGATTTATGTGCTAATCTTTATTATTTCTATTCTTCAGCTTGCTTTGAAGTTAATTTGCTCTTAGTTTACTACTCTTGTAAGGTAGAGGCATAGATTATTTATTTGTGACCTTTCTTCTTTTCTGATACATGCCTTTAAAGTTATAAATATTTCCCTAGCATTGCTTTAATTGCATGTCATAAATTTAATGTGTTGTAAGGCTTTCTCTTGCTCTTTCTGTTACTCTGTCTCTATTGGTTGGTCTAATTAAATTTTTTTTCAATTTTTAATCTTTTCAAAGAACCAAATTTTGGTTTCATGGATTTTTTTTAAAGGAAATATGTTGTTTAGTTTCCAAGTATTTAAATATTTCACAGATTTATTTTTGGACTATCTTGCTTTTTTTAGTGTTAAATCATAAACACATAGATCATGTATACATTAATGCATTTATGGGGTACAATGTGCTGATTTCATATAGAATTAGAAATGCATACATCATACTGGTTAATATATACCTCATCTTGTTTGCTTAGTTACTGTGTAAGACATTTATACTCTATACTAATAGATCCAACATGTACCCTTGCATTATGCACCATTGGTGTGATCCCACCAATCACCCTCCCTCGATCTTACCTCCCACGTCCTTTTCCATCCCCCTCCTCCCTCCTTCATCTTGGGCCATAGATGTGATCTATTCTTCATATGAAAGTGTGAGTGAGGCGGCGCCTGTGACTCAGTAGGTAGGTTGCCGACCCCATATACCGAGGGTGGGGAGTTCGAACCCGTCCCCTGCCAAACTGCAATAACAACAACAACAAAAAAAGAAAGTGTGAGTGATTGTAAATTGGTTTCATAATAGTAGTGAGTACATGGGATATTTTTTCTTCCATTCTTGAGATACTTTACTAAGAAGGATATGTTCCAGTTTCATCCATGTAAACATAAAAGAGGTAAAGTTTCCATCTTTTTTAAGACTGCATAATATTCCATAATAATGGTATACATACACCACAATTTATTAATCCATTAATGGGTCGATGGGCACTTGGGCTTCTTCCATGACCTGGCTATTATGAATTGAGCTGCAACGAACAATATGGTGCAAAAATCTTTTTTATAAAGTGATTTTTGGTCTTTTGGATATACACTTAGTAGAGGAATGGCAGGATCAAATAAATGCAGGTCTACTTTTAGATCCCTGAGTATTCTCCATATTTCTTTCCAAAAGGGACGTATTAGCTTGCACTCCCACCAGCAGTGCAGAACTTTTCCCTTTTCTCCACATCCACGCTAACATCTGTAGTTGTGGGATTTTGTTATGTGAGCCAGTCTTATGCGAGTTAGATGATATCTCAAAGTGGTTTTGATTTGCATTTCTCTGATGATTAAAGTTGATGTTGATTTCTAAATTAATTCCATTGTAGTTGAACACATATATTTTAATATTTCAGTCCCTTTAAATTTGTTGAGATTTGTTTTACGGTCTACAATATGATCTCATCCAGAAAACATTGCACATGCTCTTAAAAAGACCATGCATTCTGCCTTTGTTGAGTGGAATGTTTAACATAACTCCATATTTAGTGACTGATGATGTTTTCCATGTTTTCTACATCTTTGCTTCTTTTTTTTAAACTGATTTTTAAAATTGTAGTCATTCCATCAATTGTTAAATCTTTAGTATTGAGATCTCAAACCATCACTGTTGAATTGTCTATATGTTAGTTTCCGAATTTAAAAAGTAATTTCAGATTAATACAAGGGTATAATTAGGTTACAATGTTTGTGTTTGTTAGTTAAGATATGTGTTGTACTTGTGCCCCTCACTCAGGAGGTGTGCCATGTACAGTTCCTCTATTTTCTTATTGCCTTTTTTCTATGATTTTTTTAATTCCTATTTTGATTTTTTAAAACTTTTTTTGAGTTATTTTCTCAATGATTAATCTAGGAATTATAAAATGCACCATAATTCATTACAATTGCCTATAGAATAATACTAAATTCATTTTGGTAAGATGCAGAAATCTTACCCTAATACAGCTCCATGTCTTTGTGTTTGCTAATAAAATTATATGTATTATATCTATCTATGTTATCAGTCTAACAGTACAGTGTTATACTTACTGCGTTATGCAGTCTTTTTTGGGTCAAAGAAATTATGAGAAGAAATGTGAAAAAATACATTTTCAGAGTGTTTTATATTAACCTACATATCTGGCATTTCCAGTGCTGCTCATTTTTTCCTGTGAATTTGAGTCACCTCCTATGTCATTACCTTTAAGATCTTCCTTTTAACCTTACTGAAGTCCTTTTTTTCTCTTCCCAATAACTCTAAACAGATAGGTTAGCCCGTCAAGAACTTCTCACCAAGGCGGAAGAGCGTCAGCCAAAAAGACAAGGCAGCATTTAGCCTGGAATTCAAGATTTCTCCCTGTGTTCAGGGAGAAGTTGATTACAACCAGGTGGAAGAAAGTTTAGTACAAAGTAGGAAGTTGACCAAAAATCTCTATCCTAGGTTTAGAAATCCCTAGTTCAACATAAATCTTGTCACATGCAAAATGGGAATATTCTCCCTTGCATAACTTGTTCCAAGGAAACAAAATAATTCTGTGTAATGGATGAAATTCTGTCCCATTAGCTAAATACAAGCCAATAGACCTTGGTTTGATGGCTTGATTTGTGTGAATATGTATTTGAAATCAATCAGAATCTCAAACCCTGATTAAATTTCTAAGAATGTTGCCAAAATTTTCAATTCAGACACCCGAGGAACAATAACTATGAGTTTAGAAAAACATATATCCTTAAAAATTATGTCTGTGTGAAGGTTTGAACTTGATTATGTTTAAACAGGAAGAGAAAACAAATTCAGTATTGAAAAATGCAAATAAGATTTTATGAAGTGCTGCTTCATTTTTTGCATCATTTGCAATAAGTGAAACTAAAAATAAAAATATTATATTTATGAGACACAAAATTGATTTTCCTATAAGGCTTCACTCTTGAAAAGAAAAATTTTACCCCAGTTAAAGTTGTGGCTGTACTAATAAATGATATTATCTGTGAATGCTTTCTTCGGTATTAACATTCTTTGAGTCCTAATTCTATTATTAGTCATTTCAAATGTTATTCTTACTCTTAGTGAGGCACAGAGTGTTTGTTTTTAAGTTTTAGAAGTTCTATTTTAAATCTTTTGCTCTACATTTTTCTTGGTGACACACTCTTATTGTGAAATTTATGTTCTTCTTTTTTATTTTCTGAGAAATGTCATGAAGTATTTTATTTTTGCTAGCTTTTCCATGATGTTGGAAAGCTGCAAAGATTTTTGAAGCTGAAATGAATCCCCTCTTAATCATTTTAGACATTTCTATAATAACATGTATATGCAGTTTCTCAGCTCTTTTGATTCACTGTACATTAGAAATAATTCCTTAAGTTTAGTGTATGTTAATCTTATTTCTTGGTGGGAAAAAAAGAACTACAGAGGAATATGACAGCCACCTAAAGACAGTAGGGAGAAATTTTTGTGTTGGATATGAGCTTGATAAGGTTTTTTAAGCATTCTGCTGTTTCAAAGGGAGGCAGATTTGGCAAAAATGGGAGATTGAAAGTTGGCAATTTTTACCACTTCTCAAGGAGACTTCAGGAGTCACAGGTTTGGAGGAATAGTTGTTGAGAACAGAATACATCTTTCTAGTTTAATTGAAAACAGACCCAATTTTTAAAAATTTATATAGTAAAACAGTCAAAGAATTTAATCATCTTATCCAAAGTAGTTCACTGAGCTAAAGAAAATAAACCTCTTTTTATTTTTTTTTATTAAAAAAAAAGGAAGAATACATCTTTCTCTCCTAGGGACTCTGTTAAATTTTGCATTAAGTGTTCCTCAAAGTCAATATAGTGCTCAGAAAATCAGTGAGTATATGAACTGAGTCTTTTTCCCCCATTCCAACTTTACATTCTGCCAGGTCTTGCACTTTATCACAGAAGCTGATGACCTGTAGGACAGCTAATTTTATTAACGCAATACTTGAAATAGGACACTTAGAATCCTGTCCCCATATTCCATTCCAAAATTTACAACATTACATAAAAGTCACATTTACCAAAGGGAGTAAAATTAGATGCACATGATATGTTACTACACAGGACTTAACAGATATCAATTTTTACCCTGTTCAGGCTGGTATATCCAGCATGGTGTTAATTGGCTTCCAATCTGAGAAAATACCAAATTATTGATCACTTAAAAAAAAATAAAACGAAGCCATATATTTATTCAACAAGTATTTATTGAGCTTTGATTGAGTAGATAAAGCCCTGTGTTAGATGCTGGGCAAGCAATAATAGGCCCAACAGACAAGATTCATTTTCTCATAGAAGTTTCAGAATTGTGAGAGTGATATACCAAATACTTACACAAATAGATATTTATACCATGTAGACATATAAAGGTACATAAGGGCATAAGGCCAGTGATCTGGAGGATAGGGAAAACTTCACCAATACCAATGAGAGGTTTGAGGTGGAAACAGGTGTTCTAGGTAGAGGAAGGAGTGTGCATACCGGCCTCAGAACAGAGAGAGCATTAATTGTCTGAGGCACCTAAAATGGCCAAACAGACAACACCCACGGTAGAAATAAGACCTGACACTTGAAACATAGGCAGGACCAGGTCATGAAGAATGCTAACGGGTGTGAAGGAGATTTATTTGTCAAAGAAATCCCTATCTTAACCTGCAGGAAAATAGTTTTTGATTTAGAATCACTTGTCAGGTAGGCAAACTATTAGCTCAATAGTTTTCTGATAATTGAGACTCCCTCTCTTTGAGGAATAATAAAATTAATGACTTGTATATTGTATATGGCTAAAAAAATACCACTAATATTCACAGTAGGAAAAAATGCATTTTCTTTCCTTTTAGTGTTATCTATTTAATTAGTTGTCAAATTAAAGCTTATTATTATCAGCGGTACTACTTGGAAGTAATCGGTCACCTTGGTCTGCATACTCTGGTGCAACACTAGTGAATACAGTTTATCAGATTCAGAAGGCCTGTTATAAATGTAATTAGGCAGGTTTAAACAATAACTTTAGAAATATAAATGTAAACAAGACAAATGTAACAAATTTGTCTTTTGTTCTTTCCTACTGTGTCACTACCTAGTTTTAATGTTAAAAACATCTGAAAATGTATATTCTAGTAGGACTGGCTTGATGTTTTGGTTTCCACTAAAAAAGAAAAATTATATAAGTAAATTACTTATTTGCAAGTGGAGCAAAAGCTAAAACAAGTTCTGGGGGAGTCCTTGTGCCTGTTAGTTGCCTAGATAAGGTAGTTAAGTTAAGGGCTATTTTTGTTTTCATACACACACGTACACACATATGTGAATATACCAGGGCTGTCTGGAAAGTATCCAGCTATGTAGTATCAAAAATAGAGACATGCATGGATGGATACTCTCCAGGCAGTTCTTGTATAGATACATACACACATGTTTTATGCTTCTATTGGAATAGCAAAGAAACTTAAATATGACTCATAACATTGCATCATCACAGAGAAATTTGCCCTTATAGTCTTTGAGGTTGGTTTTATCTTTGTTAAGGCAAAAAGTAACCCTCTTCTCTTCTATTAGGAAAGTTTAACAGAAACTCCCTTCTACTTTCACTGTCAAACTAGGAAGGATGAGTTCATGGATGAAAGTAAGTAATTGCTGTTATTGGTTGCAAGATCCTCTGGTTAATCCGGAAGGGTGGATGAACTGAGTGTTGCAATCAATATCCTCATTGATATTCTGTGACTGGGCAGAGCTTCCCTGTGCTAGACTCCATCCCACTGAATTTGGTTATGGTACTCTAAAGACTTTTATGCATTTAGAGGATGGTGTTTCATGTTTCCTATTTGTGGCAACATGCATCCTTCAGGTGACATTTGGGGCACTGGTTGATGGTGATGTATGACAACTAGCCCATGACCCATCTGTCTATGTTCTTTTGATGTCAGTTTTCACTCTTGAATTCACCTTCCTCTTCACCATTAACTTCTAACACCAGCACAGTTTTCTTAGTATTTAGTAACTGAGGTGCCTCAGTTTCTGTTTTCAAATCCTATGTTCTGTTCTCATGTATTATTGCACTTCACAAAATACACTAAGGACCCATTTCATAATAAAAAACAATTGTGCATATCATGTGCTAGGCACTATGACAGGATTTCACAAGGATACTAAGTCAGTGATCTCAATGAGCCCTAAGGCATTATTATTATTCCTACTTTATGGATTAAAATCCAAGGCAATAGAGATCAAATAATCTGTCAGTTACTAGGAAATAGGAGAACACAGATTTGAGCCCAGACAGACGAAGTTCAGAGCCCAAGCTCTTAACCACTTGGAAGTACTGCCACACTGAGAAATTTCTCTCTGTATTATATAAACAATTAATATTTGCTGGGAATCTTAGCTTAGAATCACTCAAGATAAAATCTCTTAAGATATCACAACTGGATCTTTTCCAGGGGAAGGAAGGGCTTATGTGACAAAGGGGAGCTCCCATTTCTCATGGTGTAGGAAGAAGAGGTTCATTTTACCTATATTACCTCATCCTCTGGGTTAACAGAACTCAGCCCTAAGAGGAAATTTATGTTTCTTGATTTTTATGTATTTCAAAACTTTCAAAATGAGCCATGTATCAGAAAGAATAGACAAAAGAGAGTTCAAAACACTGTTGGAACTAATAAATGAACTCAGTAAAGTTGCATGATATAATATCAATATCTGAAAGTTAATTATATTTCTATACACTAACAATTCTCTTGAAAAAATTAAGAAAACAATCCCATTAACAATAGCATCAAAAAAAATGAAATGCTTAGGAATAAACTTAACCAAAAATATAAAAGACTTGCATGCTAGTATAATAAGTATCACAAATTATTGATGAAGGATATAAAAAAAAGAAATAAATGGAAAGACAGTCAGTGTCCTTGGATTAGAGAAGTTAATATCATTATAATGTCAATGCTACTCAAAGTGATCTACAGATTCAATGTAATCCCTATTAAAATCACAATGGCATTCTTTACAGAAATAGAAAAACAAATCTAAAATTCAAGTGGAAATGCAAAAGACCCTGAATAGCCAAGGCAATGTTGAGTAAGAACAACAATGGTAGAAGTATCGCACTTACAGATTTCAAAATATACTACATAGCTATAGTTATCAAAATAGTGTGGTACTGGAAAAAAGCAAATAAATGAAAACATACATGTAGAATAATCAAATAGAATAGAGAGCCTAGAGATAAATGTACTCAAAAAGCATCAAGAAAGTACAATGAGGAAAGGACATTCTCTTCAAAAAACAGCATTGGGAAACTTGATATCTACATATAAAAGAATAATATTAGACCCTTATCTCATATTATACATATAAATCAACTCAAACTTGATTAAATATTTAAATTTAAGATCTGAAATCATAAAACTACTACAAGAAAACATAGAGGAAAAGCTGCCTGACATTGTATTTGGCAATGATTCTTTTGGATGTAACACCAAAAGCACAGGCAAAAAACTAAGAAAAGAGGAGTTACGTGGAATTAAAAAACTTCTGTACGGCAAAGGAAACAAAGGCAACTTACCCAATGGGAAAAATTTGCATACCCTCCATGTCATAAGATATTAATATCCAAAATATATAAGGAACTCATACAATTCAATAGCAAAAAGCAAAAAATAAACACCCCCCCCAACCAATAACAAGATTATAGAATGGACAGAGGACTTGAATACACATCTTCTGGGAAGAAAACATATAAATGGTCAACAGGCATATGAAAAAGTGCTCAACGTCATTAATCATCAGGGAAATACAAATCGAAATCATAATTAGACATCATTTATGAGAATGGCTATTATCAGGGCGGTGCCTGTGGCTCATTGAGTACAGAGCTAGTCCCATATACCGAAGGTGGGATTGTTGTTCTTACTCAAGATTGCCTTGGCTTTTCAGAGTCTTTTGCATTTCCACATGAATTTTAGAATTGTTTTTCTACTTATGTAAAGAATGCCATTGTGATTTTAATAAGGATTACATTGAATCTGTAGATCACTTTGAGTAGCAAGACATTATAATGATACTAACTTCTCTAACCCAACCTCGGCCGAACTGCAAAAAACAAAAATAGCCGGGTATTGTGGCAGGTGCCTGTAGTCCCAGCTACTCGGGAGGCTGAAGCAAGAGAATCGCCTAAGCCCAGGAGCTGGAGGTAGAATGGCTATTATCCAAAAGACAAAAGATATCAAGTGTTGGTAAGGAAAAGAGTACCCTTGTACATTGCTGATGGAAACATGAATTGGCACAACCATTATGGAAAATAGTTTGGAGGTTCCTCCTAAGAAAATTAAAAACAGAAATATCGTATGATCCAGTAGTCCCACTTTAGGGTATATCCAAAGGAACTGAATCAGGATCTAGAAGAGATATCCATACTCCCATACTTATTGCAACATTAGTCAAGATGTCAAAGCAACCTCATGTCTATTGATGGATGAATGAGTAAAGAGAATGTGGTATACATAAAAAGTGGAATATTACTTGGGCACACAAAAGACAGAAATCTTGCCATTTTGACAACATGGGTGAACCTCGAGGATGTTATATAAGTCAACTAAGCCAGAACTAGAGAGACAAATACTGCACATTCTTACTTATAAGCGAAACAGAAAATAGGTAATTCATGAAAGCAGAGAGTGGAATGGCAGTTAGCAGGGCTGGAAGAAGGGGGAATTGGGTAATGTTTGTCAAACAGGGCAAAGTTACAGTCATTCACGATTAACGAATGGAGACCTGAAACTTGCTAGGAGGTAGATATCAAGTGTTTTAAACCCACACATACACAGACACACACAAACACGTGGAAACAATAGTGACTATCTGAGGTGGCGGATATATAATTAGCTTGAATGTGGTGATCATTTCACAATGTATACACATACCAAAACATCAAATTGTACCCCTTAAATATATACAATGTTTGTCAAATATATACCTCCATAGAGTGGCACCTGTGGCTCATCGAGTAGGGCGCCGGCCCCAAATACCGAAGGTGATGGGTTCAAACCCAGCCTTGGCCGAGCTACAAAACAAAAATAGCCATGCATTGTGGTGGGCACCTGTAGTCCCAGCTAATTAGGAGGCTGAGGCAAGAGAATCGCCTAAGCCCAGGAGTTGGAGGTTGTTGTGAGCTGTGTAATGCCACGGTGCTCTACCGAGGGCGATGAAGTGAGACTCTGTCTCTACAAAAAATAAAAAAATAAAAAAGTGTCAAATATACCTCCCTAAAGTTGTTCAAAAAGGAAACAGCAGCAGTCATTGTGGAAGAAGTTTGGGCACAGAAACTTTGCCTAATAGGGTGATGCTATGGTGATTGCTTGTTTCTTCCTATAAGGCATGCATTCAAACTCTAACACCCAAGGTGATGTTACTGGGAGATGATTATGTCATGAGGACAGAGCCCTCGTGAAGAGAAGTAGTGTCCTTAAAAAGGAGGCCTGAGAGTGAGCTCTCATCTCTTCTCTCTTCTCAGGTTAGAGTAAGAAGCTGAGCCCTCACCAGGCAGTAAATCTACTAATGCCTTAATCTTGGACTTTCCAGCTTCTGGCACTGTAAGAAATAAATTTCTGTTTTTTTTTTTTTTTATAAATCACCCAATTCATGATATTTTGTTATAGCAGCTTGATGATCTAAGACAAGTGAGTAACCGGGGGCTAGTTTCATTTCATGAGGAAAGAAGTGTAACTGTCAGTGTCGCTGTGCTGGCTTGCCTGCTCTGAATATTCCTCCTGTTATCTTCTTAAAATGCTCATCTGCAATTTCAAATATTATTAATATTTCATGGTAAATTAGCTTCCAGTTATCTTTGGTTTGTCTGAGGCCACAGCATGTCTGCTCAAACAGGACTCCCAGCATCCTTTGATGGGACAAGACACACGCAAGCCATTGGAAGAAGTCTGGTTATCTTTGTCTTTCTTAGAAGAAAAACACAAAGATGGCAGAGACTGTACACACGACTACTCAGGGTAGCGTCCCCTGAGGGCCCTGCTGTGTGATGTTATTGATCATACTGAGCATTTCTGGGTTTGAGACCCCCCACGGTGAAGCCATCTTTTGATCTGATTGCTGTTTCAAGCTCACACTGTTTTGTGAAGAAAAGATGTCTAGGGCCACTGTCCTTGCCAGTCTTCTCTGGTTTCTTCAAAGTAACCGAGTGCAGCTTTGTGCCTGCAGCTAAAAGAATCATCAGGGGATTTAAACTTGTTTCATGGTAACAGCAAGAAAGCATCACAACGCTCCTCTAACATAGCTATATTGACCGGCATCATTTCACCCAGGTTTCCTGTCCTGTTGCAGTCCATTTAGACAGCCGAGCTACAGGAAGCCTACTTCCACTGCTGTTCCTTGCTTTATTTATTGAAATAAAAGAAAAACCGGTCTAGGGTTGCTCCATGTCAGGCTGGCCTGGATTTTGTATTGCACTACAATTTTATGTGTTCCAGAGAATGAATGTGTATAAGTACAGTGTAGACAGTGAGGCCTCCTGTTACCAGTAAGAGAAGTAAAAGTAAGAAAGACAATAAAGGAAGAAAGATAGGAAGGAACGAAGAAAGGGTAAAAGAAGCACTGGGTAAATGTACAACAGAAATAAATGAGTACAGAGCTGTTCTTATAAAAGATTTATAACTAAATATAACTAGTTTACTGTCCATGCTTTTTAAGCCCTGGATTTGAAATTTTCCACAAAAACCTTGGTCATAGAGTATCAAAAGTGAAATTTGCTCTATAGTCTCATTTTGGAAAACAAACATCATTATGTGTGCTACATATTAGAATTTAGAATGAATTAGAGACAGTGGTGTGTTGCAAGTTTTGCTCTCTGTCATAAGACAAACAGATTCCCCATTCTGTAATGAAGCTCAAGATTCCTGGTAATGTTCCGAGGAAATGGAAACATTTGTGGAGGCTGATTTGAAGTGAGTGATCTATCAGCACCCCAAGTAAAGGGCTGCTAAAAAGATATGGGCAAACAAGGTAAGATCAAAAGAGAAAGGAGGAGACATGAATGAACTCACTATTAGGAGGCAGTGAAGACCTCTGTCCTATAAGAATCATGGTTTGGAATATTACTGATTCTAGAGAGGAGGGAACGTGAGAGGAAAAAAGCTTCCATCTATTGATCATTTTTCTATAGTCAGGCTGCTTTGTGTATATCATTTAATGCTATCATTGGTCCACGAGAAGTAACATTTTTTAACCCCATCTTATAAGAAATAAACTCTGTGAGAGTATGTCACTTTCCAAGAGCTGCACACCAGGAAGGGAAAGAGAGTGGATTTGAACTCAGGTCTGTCTGACTTCAGCTCTTTGCTCCTGTGGCTGAGAGTATTTTACAAAGATGGCCACAACATGATCTCCCATTCCACAAACTCTTTCACAATGTGAACTTGCCACTCTCCCATCAGAGGTGGTGTCTAAATCCTACCCCCCTTGAATCTGGGCTGTCCTATGAATCACTTGTAACCCATGGAATATGGCAAAAGTGACACTAGATAGCTACAAGTCTAGATTAGAAAAGAACTAAAGACCACATAATTTCTGTCCAGTTCTCTGGGGACCCATGCTCCTGGGGAAGCCAGCTGATGTAGTAGACCCTGAGACTCCCATGTTGAAAAGGCGTGTTAGAAGCTCCTGTGCCCAGTTTTGGCTGAGCCCAACCTTCCAGTCAACCCTACCAAAGCAGCTACCAAGGTACGTGACTCCAGGTTGGATTCTCCAGACCATCTTATCTTCCTCTGAATACCATCAAATGACCCCAAGTCAACACCCCGAGAAGCAGAATCTTAGCCAAGACCTGCTCATATTCCTGATCCACAGAACTGTAAGATGCGACAATCTGTGGTTGTTTGTTACGGATCGGTAGTAACTGGAACACCTCATAACCACATGATTGCTCTTTGCTCTGAAGCAAGGCAGATAGAGAAATGGAAAAAAAAGCCTGCATCTTAGAAACTGGGGGAACTTTGAACACCTCATCAGAGGCTAGTTAGAAACTGGACAAAACAGAAAAAGATAGCTTTCAAGAGTCTAGCTAGGGAAGGACGTGGGCTAGGAACAAGCTGATGGAAAAAATCTAGACTAAAATGTATAACAATAAATGTTCCATCATTGATATAATTTTAAATCCTCTCTACCTTCCCTTCATCCTTTCAATAAGTCTTCTCAGTTCTAAACTTATGTAATTACCTAAAGTCAGCTTAGTCATCTTAGCCTTTACTTTAAAATCCTCCGCTCACTCATGTCTACAGAATAGAGTCCAAATTTCTTATCTTGTCAGAGCAGGTTGTTCAGTACAGTATAAAGGCCAAGAGTGAGAGGTTTGGAGTGAGAAGATTTGGGGGTGGTTAAATTTCTAACCAGAAAACCTTGTTGTCTGTCATTGTTTGGGGGTCCTATTTTTGGATATGCAGCATCTAATGTGAACAAGATAATGTAAAGAATGTTTTCTGGAATAATGTGATTTTTTCTATGAAAGGCGTTCTTATAGTCAGATAACTGAAGTTGATCCTTTATGAATTTTATGAAATTTCTCAGTGAGTGTCATTTATGGTCACCCTTTCCACATATAATTTAAGGGCTATCTAAGATTCCAATTATTTATAGTATTTGCTCAACCAAAAAAAAAAGGCATCAGGGAGGTGTCAATATATTAAAATTGATTGAGTAGCTAGATGATTCAGGGTTTTACTTCTTTCCTGGGTGCATGGAGAAATACATTATCCAAAGCACGTGGCAAAGTCCTCAAGCCTGCAAATACTGTCACATAGCTAAGGGACAGGAATTTTACCAAGAAAATTACTACTGTGGACTTATGACTAATAGAGATTTACAAGGCAGATGTAGAGTTTGTCAGAGGACTCCTCATCTTTTGCCACAACAGAAAAATCCATCTTTACCTCACTACATTTGGTAAGTGGCATGGGAAAAGTGGTGGCTACCTCCGTGTTATTCAGTACTTTGTGACTAAGCCTAGTGGCAATACCATGAGATGAAACATTGGGGGTAAAGAAGTTGCACATTTATGAGATGCTGGGGTAGTAATGCTCAGCCTTGCCTTTTATCTGAAATGCGTGCTCAGGGTTAACACCATAGATCTTTTTAGGAAGCTCAATCCAAAAATGTTATCCAGGGCTCGGTGCCCATAGCTCAGTGAGTCGGGTGCCGGCCACACACACTGAGGCTGGCAGGTTGGAGCCCAGCCTGGACCTGCTAAACAACAATGACAACTGCAACAAAAAAAATAGCTGGGTGTTGTGGCAGGCGCCTGTAGTCCCAGCTGCTCTGGAGGCAGAGGCAAGAGAATCATTTAAGCCCAAGAGTTTGAGGTTACTGTGAGCTGTGATGCCATAGTACTCTACTGAGGGTGACATAGTGAGACTCTGTCTCAGAAAAACAAACAAAATGTTATCCAGAAAATTGACTTACTGTTCACCTCCCTCCCCAACTTCTGTCATTCACAATCTGGGATTAGCTTTTAGTTTCTGATTTATTATTCTCAAACATATCTAAACTTGGCATCTTCTTTTAATCAACTTATAGGTGACTTTAGCCCATGTTCTACTTTTTTCTCACCGTGTGCCACAATCTGAGATGCCAATATATCAGGGCCTTTGAGAGCTTTGTTTTTGAGTTAGATCCCTTTAATTTGAGTGACCTTGGTTTTTGTTAGTTGTGTAATCTGGGGAAAATTATATACCCTCTCTGAGCATCATTTTGTACCATTTGAAAAGTGGTTTTTAATAAATGTGCTTGCTCAAGGGCTTGTTACAGAAGTTAAAAAATAGATATAGTATGTAAAGTGCTGGGAAGAAAGGCTTTATTCTTGCTGGTAGGTTCTCCAAAGTATACATGTATAATATTGGCTCATCCCCTGTGTTCAAATGTGCTATTCTAACTCTGCCTTACCAATGTGAAGGACTCAGAGCCTGTTTTCCTGCTATTTGTCCACAATCGGACAGGTTTAATAATAGTGCAATAGTGCAGATATGCTACACTGTTTTTTAAAAGAAAACAAACTATTAAAATATTTCAGGAGTAATAGATATTTCAAACTGAAAAGTTAAGAGTCTTTGATCATGTGATATAACATCCCTTCTCATGTAGCAATTGAGAAGCTTGGTCCAAGTTCAGTTTTGCAAACATATCTTCCTCAGCACAAACAACAAAGTGGCAACAGACTGGAGATGGTGGAAACAGGTGGAAAACAACAGTCTGTCAAAACCGTGACAACAGGCAAAGATCCCTGAAGGAAGATGATGTAGATGACATTGTTTGCTGGCTATTTTTATACCCAAATGAGAGATCGTCTTGCACAGGAGGACTTCTTGAGAACTTTCACAAGTACTTTAGTACTTGGGGGCATCTTTCCTGGATATTTTGAGTAGGCTATCCGTTAACTACTTCACCAGTATAGGAATACTCAAGATGTGGGACGCCTTATGAGGAAAGGGCTATGACTCCTTAATTTTTATTTTTGAAAAATAATAGTCTCAAAGCATTCTATAATAGACATACTCTTACTCGACAATGTGAACGTTACTTTCTTGGCATTATTATTATTAATATTGCTTAATATTTTGATGCAGTAATCATCTGTTTTCT
>CAUYRH010169694.1:0-40077 GCA_963574655.1 Perodicticus potto | reverse complement strand
AAATCAATAATTTCAGTAATATTTATTTCACATTAAGTAAATATAATGCTGTTACCATTATAGGAGATGTTTTAATTATTTCCAGAAATAATAATGAAAAGAGGATAATTCCTGCTCAGCAAGCTTCATGAAAATATATCTCATGAAATTTATATAAAACGATAATAGTATAGATCCTTGACTTGAACTTGTCTAAAACAAATGTCATTATATTAAAAACAACAAGTATATTAATAAGTCTACAGAAATTTATATTTGGGATTTAAAGGCCTGAAAAAGTCCAATGGACTCTCAAGTATAAATTTCTGATATAAATTTATATTATATCATAGAGTGTCATTAAAACAAACACCAAATGATTCTAGGAGAACTTATGAAACAATGCCTGGACGTCCTCAGAGGTTGACAGCTTTCTACAGATATGTTTTACCAATATTAATCCTCTAAAAAGCAAATAGAAGAATATGTATAAAGTAAGGTACTTTCATATTAATCAATAAAGGATTATTTTTAATGAATATAAGAAACCACTAAAATTAAAGATTTCATTTCAATGTATGTGATTCCTTATTTCACAAGTTACAATAAAAAAGTTCTCATCTGGTACCTGTATAAGTCAGTTATAACATTTAGAATGTCATTTATAAAATGGAAAATTTCCATTTATATAAAATCTTTCTATCCTGCTGAAGAAACTTGAAAATGTCAATTTCATGCAGTGCGTCTGGGAAAATCTGTCTAGGGCATAACACTTTAGCTGTCACATAGTGATTATAACTTATCTGTGTAAACAGTGACTAAAACTCGGTGGAGCTGTATTATCTGTAAGACAGTGGGTGCTTGGGCATACGTGTAGTCACTGGATCACAGGTCCAGTGATTTAGAGGTCATAGTTATTATAGGGGGCAAATATTGACTGAGGGGGTCAGTGAAATTACATTTCTAATAACAAGATTTAAAATAAAAAGATAGGGTATGTTCAAACAGCGTTTTTATAACTTGTTCATTCTTTGACCACCTACTTTGGTCACAGGAAAGTATGAGAGCATGAAACCTCAAAAAATGAGTGCGTAGTAACCTCAAAAAATATTTGTAAAATAAATGGGAAGCAGAAAAACAATATAAAAGGCAAGATTTACGATGGACTAATATTTTATAGTGTGCTATCTCCCCCCAAAAATGTGGTATTATAATGAGACAAAGATGGTGAGGAGGGGATGGTAAAGATAGCTTCTTTATTTGGTTATTTTGTGTAATATGTAAATATTAAGCAGGTTGTGGTGGTGCATGCTGGTAATCTCTTAGCAGGCCAGGGTAGTAGGACCCTAGAGGCCAGGAGTTTGAGGCTGTAGTTACCTATGATCTAACCTGTGACTAGCAGGTGCCCTCCAGTTGGACAACAAAGTGAGATCCTATCTTTTAAAAATAGTAACAATTTTTAAAATGTATGTGGTTCTACAAAATTAAAAATAAATCTAAAAAAAAGTTTGACTCATTATATTAGGAGGCAGGTAACTTTCTTTTGTCTGCATTTCTATACTGAAAGACAGAATTAAGACTCAAATAGAACAGTTTAGCTTCAATCCTGGCAATCTTTCTCTTACTTGGTTTTAATTGAGAATGCTCTTAAATATAGTGGTTGTCTTAGTAAACGAGAAACAAAAATGCCACATTCATATATGTTTTGAATAATAGGTGAAATAATATCTTAGTAGAAATACAACTTGTGTTTATTTGCATAAAAACAAATTAATATAGATTTCAAGATAATGAAATTGTTATTGGAAGTCAAAGAAAAGTTTTATTTAGCCTTTAGAAAAAGCAGCTGGTAGAGATTAAGTGGCTTCCTCAGGGTCTCAGAGCTAGCAAATAGGTCTTTGTGACTCTAAAACACATTGCTTGGCACCTCCATTGAGGAAGATTCAAAAGAGCAATGGCAAGGCCTGCCTCTTGCATTAAGCTTTCTACCACCCAGGGCCTATTATAGTGCCTGGCCCTTAATAAGTACTTGTAAAATGAAAGAATCACCAAATGAATAGCCTAAGTGTTACTTTTGACTTAAATAATCTTATCGAACAAAGTGACAAAAATCCAAAAGGAAGTTTAAAAATGATTCTGTTTTGAGTTTCAGTGGATTGATGCATGAGAAATTTGGGCAGCAAGTAGAGGATAGAAAGAAATATAATCATTTGTTGGACAGTATAAGAATAGTGAGAGCCAGAACGTCTGTCGTATTCATCCCTACGGATATTCTCTATCCGAAGGCTTCGTCTGCTCCATCATGGATTTGAAGAATGGAGAGAACTTAACCAGTTTCTCCTCTACATTTGTAAACGAAGCATTCCATCACCTTTCTTTTAATGTTCGCACATAAATCGCACTTAATAACATGCTCCTTTTTATATACACACATTTATTTATGTTCATTGACTGACTTTAACAAAACTCTAATTGCTTCAGGTGCTCAATCAGGTTCTGGTGATTCAAAGACCATGAAGCGTGACTAAAGACGTTCACAGTGTGAAAGTGACTATGGTCTGATATGAATTAACATACTCACTTCACAAATGTATTGTATTTTAATATCTGATAAATGAACAACCACCAATTTCTCTCATACTCTTGTTAGGGAACTACATACATACATTATGACAATGAGTTTAGATTTTAACCATTTGATAATTGAGTCAAAGAATGCTTGAAAGATAGGAAGAGCTTGCTTAAAATTGATCTTTAATTAAAATTGGCTCTGACAAAAATTAGGAGGCTAGGAAGAGAGTAGAAGCTATTTGGAGGAGAACAAGATCAGTACCTCTCATAATAATCCAGATGCATTATTGGGGGCTAAGAGCTAGCTAAAGAAGAAACCGTGAAATTTGATCACAAGATAAAGAGAACAATGAGGTCAGAGTGTCTCTGTTGTTATTTTATTTTTTTAATGTGGAAAATGACAATTAACCTGAAAAGGGTATACTACAAAGAATAATTTGTTTATATTCATTCAAAAATCCAAGCTTGAACTAGTTTTATGATTGTGAGACTACAGCTATGTCCATGTGCAGTTCACTTACCATCTGTCTTATCATCCATCTGCCTTTATTATCTGTGTATATGCAGCAGAAATACAAAAACATCTTCCCTGTACTGTGAAGTTATTGGTAGTGTCTATCAGGAGGACAGTGCGGAGATACCATGTTAATATAGTTTGCTTGCAATGTCTAACCTATCGAGTGAAAGAAAATGTCATTTTCATTTCTGTCTTAGATATACGTGGCAGCCTCAGTCAGTAAAGTCAATGATATTTCCCATAAGATCAAATATCAAAACCTATGTCCCCTGTTTATTCCACATGGGTCCCTCTGTTGAATTCTTACCTTATTATTTTCTCACCCATGTTAAGTTCCTGATCTTTCTAAATAGCTACCCGTGAATTTCTATTCATATCATCTAATGCCTAATTTCCTTTCCTTAACTGTTTTCTGTCTCTTTCCTGAGGGCTGTTGCTCTTTCCTTAACAATCAATCCATTGGCAGACACTTACCCGTCCCCCCCAGCACATATATTTCCAACATCCCTTCTGGCTGCCTATAACCATTTTGAACACCTCAAAGACATTTTACTTTCCGACTGAAACACTTTGCTATGTTACCTAGTTCTACCCTATTTTCAACTATTTAAATAAAATTGAAACTGGCCATGTGTTCTGGCATTGAGTATAAACATTCCCTAGCATCATTTGCAGCTGGGGCATCTCATTCATTGCTTATCCTAATTACAATGACGGTTTCAAATGCCTTTCTACCCATAATTTCTTTTTTATTAAACTAGCTAGATCCTGTGAAATCTGAGATCCAAGAATAACTTTATGGGGAAAACAAGTATTAATAGCAATTGAACAACTCCTGCCCTAATGTTTAACCAAATAAGAGGTTTTATTAGGATCTGTATTTTTACAGTTCCCTTTTAACAACTATAATAAACTCTTTAAAAGCAACATGCTACCAGGGATGAAAGAGCTATGCTCAATTAGAGTTGCTCCTTATTAACCATGGTCAGAAAAGGAGAAAGAAATAAATCAAAGCATGTCCTATGTGTCCCTTAGCAGACTGAGAGAATAACGTGTCACCATGATATGTAGCTTTAAACCAAATTAAAATCCCTATGAAGCTCCCTAAGCCTTGACAATGGACCTGCTATGGAGATCATGCCTCGGTTTCTGACATCAATGCCATCTATGAGCTGTTCCTGAGAATCAACAGACCAAAGATGAAAGGCAACACCAACAAAGTCCTAGAACGGAGCCAGTTTACTGGCCTAGAAGAGAGGTACAGCCCAAGTTGTGCTGATTTCAGCTTTAGCAAAGTAACAGCGGGCTTCTAAGCAGCTGTTGTGTATTGGTTGAAATGAGTTTATCAAATGCAATAAGGGCAGGAAGAGATTTAAACTGTGATTCACTGAAAAACATTCTCCTCTCACGTGGCATGGCGTGACTTCACGGGAGCATATTGAACAATACAACATATGACCTTCATGATGAAAGTTAATCTCTTTAAAGGAGCTCAAGCAGATACGTTAATTGTGCCACCATTCTCCCTTCATCCCAGGCTCTAACCTCTCTGACTATTTACACTCCTTCATGACATACGTCTGAGCACCATCTCTGTTGATTTTCCCCTTACATCTTACTATCTACTTACCTTGCTACTCTTCCCTCAATATATTTGTGAATTAATTAGTCTCATGACTTATAGTGAAAGAACAGAGTGTTGAATCAATTAATTTTCTTAAGGATGAACTATCACAAGCAGAGTTATCAAGCTTCTTTTCTTTTGTGAAACATTTCTCATTGATTCCATATCATACCCTGATAAACAGAGGTTATTACTCTGTATTTTTTTTTTTTTTTTTGGGGGGGACAGAGTCTCAAGCTTGTTGCCCTGGGTAGAATGCTGTGATGTCACAGCTCATAGCAACCTCAAACTCTTTGGCTTAAACAATTCTTTTGCCTCAGCCTCCCAAGTAGCTGGGACTACAGGCTCCCGCCACACTTCCTGGCTATTTTGGGGTTGCAGTTGTTATTGTTGTTTGGCAGGCCCGGGCTGGATTTGAACCTGCCAGCTCCCGTGTATGTGGCTGGCGCCATAGCCGCTGAGCTACAGGCATGAGCCTACTCTGTATTTTGAAACAAATCTATGACTTCATCATTTCCTATCACCACACCCCTGTCCCATATTCTCATAGACCTAAACACCCTGGTGTTTGCTCTGATGAAGACAAAGGTCAACTTAACTGTGGATTCTTGGGAGGTTTTCTTTTTCATAAAATGTCAACTGCTATCAAAATCAAAGTGTCTCAATCTCATTTTACCATGTTAGACTTTCTGGAAGCCTACATAGCCCATATATTTTTTCTATAATATAATTTTTTTTCCAATTTCTTTTAATTAATCTCTTCTACTTTTATAATGAGGAAAGGAAACTTTTATCAAGGAAGACAGAATGGCAAAGCTTTTGCTCTATTTCAGTCTTTTCCCCTCAATCTTATGAGCACTTCTGATTTTCATTATCCATCAATTTGATTTTTAAAAACTTCCCAGATTTATCTTGGTATTTTTGTATTGTAATAGCAAGGATACCAATTATATTATTTTCCAGAATGCATCAGACTGACTTGTACTTAACACATTAATCTCACATGAGGGACACAGGCATAATGAAGGATTCAAATTCTGGTATTTTATATTAATTGAGAAGGAAGTTACAGAATACTTTATTACTAAAAGGAATATAAGCTACCTTCATACAATCCTTTTAATATTACTCACAAGGTGAGAAAGACTCCCATTTTCAGATTTAAAAAACGAGTGTCATGTACACCAAAGCAGTAAAGCTAGTTTAGGATGAACTGTCAGGGAAATGAAAAATGTCACAAAATAAATGTGCTTAAGCTAGAATATAAAGGACAAGAGAATATACACCAAGGCAGGTGTCAAATACCAATAGAGGCTAGCCTCTAATTTTTAAACTGAAAAATGTTTACCAAATGAATGTTTCCTAATTTGAACTTTCATACTTATACTCCTTAAAATAAACGAGCTTCTTTGTGGCTGGGTTCTTTATTTCTCAACTTCCAAGTTTTATTTTCACTATTACCCGAACATCATGAACCTCAATCTTTCCCTTTACTTATCCAAATTTGTTCCTTTCTTAGAAATTCTAAAGCCAGAGTGGGCAGACCTTTTATGTAAGGGAAGTAAATATTTTAGGCTTTCTGGGCCATGTGATTTCAGTCACTTGCTTAAATTCTATAGTTGAAATGCAAAAATAGCCAAAAATGTGAGCAAGTGAATGTGTTTGTGTTCCAATAAAAGTTTTATTTATGAACACTTACATTTGAATTTCAGCTAATTTTAATGTCTCTAGAAATTCTTTTTTTTTAATCACTTAAAAATGTAATTAGCAGCCTTAGCTTGAAGGCCACACAAAAACAGGCAGCTGGATAAATGTGATCCACTGGCCATAGTTTGCTGATGAGTCAAATTTTTATTTTATTCCCTTCTGTCTTGATTGCACATCTCTGTATTTTGTTAATCAACATATAAACAGTCAAAATAAGACACTTATATTCTGTGTCATTCCTTTCGACACATTTATTTATACCTATACATTCCTACTGATGCAGGACAAGGTGGGGCCAAGACCTGCCGCCTTAGCCCTGGTGGTGTTGATGCTGCTGCGGATGGAGGAACCAGCTTACTGGAAGGGGTGACACCTATGGGGGAGATACTGGCTGCTTGCTGTCTTCTCCCCTTGCACTTCTGGCTGGTCAATTTCATGGATGGGCCTTGCTGGCTCCTCTCCTGCACTACTGACTGGTCAATTTCATGTAAGTTTCCAAGGCCTGAGAGTACATTGGACAGCTGGCTGTAACTGATGAAGACCCACGCACAAAATGTCAACATTGAGTTCAGGCAAGACAACCCTCTGTCACTATATAAACCCCTGAGCCGAGATACTAAAGGCAGACCTTGAAGTGGGGGCAGGCGAGGTTGTTCCCCTCCTGGGTTCTCTCTGCCAGGACCTTTGGTATTTGTAAGTTTTTATATTTGTTTCTGTGGATAAATCCTATCTTACCACTGATCTGTGGTCCTTGGATTCATTCTTCAAATAGCCAAGACCAAGAATCTGACACTCCAGTATCACTACCATCGCTACCATATAGTTTTATTAACTATACATCATCTTTATTACATCATCTTTATCCAGTTGGTTGCAAAATCTTGTAGGGAATGAGATATATATATATATCACTGAAGGAGCAGGTGATAAATGCTAGATGAGTAAGAGAAGGACAATTTTAAGCAAACATTTATCTCCAGGGCTGAAATAGAGAGGCAGACCTTTCAGGTATCAGAGAAGATTCCATTCAAATCTGTTCACTGTGTATTTCACAGATTTGAATTTATGAATTTGTGTGGAAACAGATTCCCCATAAATATGCTACATAAAGTTTCACAAATCTTATTGTACAAAGGAGTGCTAGAACACCATGTATCTTTTTATCAAAACAGAAGTATTTCTAATTAGTATTATCTGTCACTTCTATGGTACAGTATTAAACACACTATCAGGAGAGAGAATTTTTCTCAGCAGTGCCCCCAATTGGTAAAGTATTGGTTTTGTAAAATGTTGAAAATCATTTTTCTCAGTTAGCGGTGCTTAAACTACATTGTGTATTCTGAGGAATCAAAAAAAAAAAAAAATAAAAAACTTACCACTCAGATTTACTTGCTACCAATTAAATCAAAGTTTCTAAAAATAGCACCCTGTTACTAGTCGTGTTTCTAGCTTCACTGGTGATTCTACTGTGACACCAAGTTTGAGAATCCCTGTCCTATATCCTCTTGCAAAATTAAATCCCTACTCAGGAAAAGTAACATATTACGGTACTCTTATTTTGATCTAATTTAGTCAATCTATCAACATTTTCCAGGAGGAGACGGAATACAAAATGAAGCTTATGTCCCTACATAGTGATCAGTAAAATTTGGAAGAAATGGAGATGAGACTGAGAAGGTGGTGTGGGATATGGAGAATGCGCCTCTTACAAATTCTGTTCTGAGTTAGTCATGTTGGACTTCTCTGAACACCGAGAACAAATAACATCTACATAACTGAATACCTCTTGCATGGTGTATTAATCATACTTTGAATTTCTATCAACCAATGCTTTAGCACCACTGTTCCCAAGTAAATCCTGACTCACCTCAAGTCATTTTGGAGTCATTTTAGAAACCCCCAAGCATATGCTTTAACAGCAACTGCTAATATCAATTTTACAGGGTATCACTTTAAAATGAAACTTGAGATTCCAAACCTGTTTATCCTGTTTCACCTGCTTCTTGCTGTGGGAAGTACAACAAAGGCATTGGCCCACAATTCCACTTTCTCCCTCTGCCTCACAGCCAACCCAGGTGCTTCTCTTGGGCAACTCTGTGGGGTATGGTGTGTTCTCCACATGGAATGTGGAGAACAAGACTGTCCACAAGACTGTGATGTAAAACACTTTCCTCTTGATCTTTATCTCTCATTGTTATTTCCATGCCTCATTCAAGATATTATTATTCCTACAGTTAAAACATATGAGAACAGTGGGATTTGAGAGGATAGTACTAACTCAGACATAAATCCCTCATGCTATAGAAATTTTTAGAAATTCATGAATGTCTCTCTCCTCAAAACATGGGTCTCTGGATAAGTATGTCCTTGTATCAAGACCACAAACTTTTCTTTTTAAACCGATTTTAAAACTTCCTTTCTTTTTAAAACCGTGTTAAAACTTATTTTACTTTTTAGAAATTATGCTTTTAAAAGATATTAAAGTGAAGTTTTATATCTTACTTCTTATAGGTGAAAACTTTATGTCAGAAAGGAGAGTGGGTAACGGGTCTAGTTGACCTGGTAGGAACTAACGCAATTGATTATATTTCATGGCTGTTTTACTTTGATGAATGCTTAAGAAGCTATTATTTCTTTGTTGTTTCAGTTTCAGCTACTTTCTTTTTCTGGTTTATCATGGACTATTTCCCTCCCCTGGTAGTTTGGATGTTGTATGTCAGGGCAAAACATTAACCAATCCATCAGTTTTCAGAGATGACACACGTAAATACAACAGTTGCCCAACGTTTTTAATAGTTATTTTACAAATGGACATCCATTTTGAACAGAAAGTCTAGAAAATTGTAATAATGATAAACTTGGATGCTCAAATTCTTCTTACTTTGGAAAAGGTTTCTTAGAATATTATAAAAGACAATCTATTTCTATAAGTTATACTTTTTGAATATTGAAGAATATGATAATTTGAAGCAATAATGATAGCTAGTATTTATTGAATGCTTACTCTTTCCTTGGCAAAGTTTTAAGATCTTTCTATAGATTAAGCCGTTGAATCTACATGCCATTATTAGTAAGTTAAGAAAACTGAAATATAAGATTTTAAAGTAACTTTCCAAGGTCAACACCTAATCAGAACTTCAGGAATTGGAACTAGTTAGCTAATTCCCCAAATCAAACTCCAAAACACCACAAAATACTCCCTCCTGGAGTAAGTTATGCTAATTAGAATCTCAACATTTGACTGGATAAAACTGGCAAAAATGTTTCAGTGAAGGAAAAAGTATTTTTAAGTTTATTTATTCATATTCAAATTGGAGAATAATTGCTTAGATTTCCATTTTGCCAGAATAGCCACAATGACATAAAACTTTTTAAACCTACTGAATATTTGAATTATTTTATTTGTGAATAAGATATAGATCTCATAATAACTAATGGGAAATTGTAAATTACTAATGAATTCAGGAACAAAGACAGTTTATATTGGGGATACTTTGACCTGTCTAGGTAATTGTTACTTCTCATTTTCTCTTAAGCTTGTTTCTAAAGCCTCAGAAAACCCTTCTTTTTTTAAGTGGGAGACAGGCAAAAGAAATTATCTTTTGAAATACAGAACTTGGAATCTGTATTTTTTATACCAGGAAATTTATAGTGCCAATGCAGAATGTTGAATTGCAAAGTGATAATGCTAGAAAGTGCCACTATGATGTTATAAGATAACCTCATAATATACAAATATTAGGAAACTGAGATCCACCAGGGTTTTCCGTGGCATGGCCAAAGTCAAGGAGTCAATTGGTGGGGGGACGGGAAGTTTGTTCAGGTCTCCAAGTTATTGGAGTTATGATGCACCTCTTTCTGTACTTCAGTGATGTCAAAATAAAAAAAAGTCAGAATTAAATTCATAACAAAAAAAGGACTGAAATATATTGGGAGTATTGTTGGGAATAATCACAATTTACCATCTGATCATAAGACTGCACACTAGTTTGTAATAAGGTCATTTTGTTAGGTTGTCAGATTTCAATGCAATAATTAATCCTTCACATCCCATCGGCATCAGGAAGTCCGCAGAAAATTCCTCTGCTTTGATATACAATTGCTCTTAATTTTTACCTGACTATAATGTGAACTTTCTTCTGGAAGATTAATCTTTTCCTTTCTTGGGGAAACTAATTTACTATGTGAACATAATGTTTGGTTTGTTAGCTTGATGTTCTTGGTAATTTAAAAATAAAAAGTTTTTGATAAGGAGGGCTCAATGTCAATGTCTACTTGAAACCATAACCATATTTCTTTTCTTGAAATATCTGAGCAAATCTAATAACTGTGTCATAAACATTTTATTGAACTGAGGCATGACAAGAGCTCTTTTTTTTATTGGCTGTTAACATTTTTGTCATAATTCATGTTCCACCGGGGAGATGGCTTTCAGTCAGAGTTCACTCTTAAGTGTGTCTACCTTTCAACCTTGATGCAAAACTAATGACTCCTTATTATCTCAGTCGTAAATGAATCTTCAAAAGGCATGAGGGACTTTCTGTAATCCTGTTAATGGTCTCTACCAAGGCAGGTATTAATGGTGCAGTTTGTTCTACAGAGTTTAATAGCTTAAAACATTATTTTAATAACATGTGACATTTAGGTAAAATGTCTCAGGATTCCTCATTAAAGACTCTTTCAGTACTATTCAGAGTATGATAATTTCTACAATTGAAGCATCTATGTGGTTTATTTGGGAAATAGTCATCTTCAGAGGTGAAAACATCCAGGAAGAAGCCCCTGCTTGGTGAGAAGTACTTCCTTTATCCACCTTGATGTCCATATATAATCTATGTCCGTGTCTGCCTTCGGTTCTTCATACAAGACTTCAAAACTTTAAGTATGATTGGTTTGTCCTATGCTTAACTAAAAATGTTTCCTTTTTCTCAAGACTCCTGATATTAAATAGTTACACAGATAAGTTTTCATGGCCGTGATATATACCAGCTCTATTTATTTGTAAAAAAAAAGTTCTGAAACAAATATGGCAAAATGTTAATATCTGTTAAATCTAAATATAAACTCATAGTGGTAAATTATGTTTTCCTTGTTGGAAAAAATGAGCGATACCAAAATTAAATAGAGATACAGATTTTTAACTTAAATTTCTGCCTAGTCAAGGTTTCCTTTTTATATTAATTTTCCTTTAACATTTACAGTCTGTATCATACTTTTTACCCTTATTCCCTAATTATTTCTTGTTAAAAATTTCACTTCCCCTCCTAGAAGGTAGTGTGTTTATACTTCTTTTATATCCATTATGGTCTTTATAATGATTTTTATGAGTTGGAATTAATTCATTATGTTTCCAAAATTTCATTTTAATGTAGCCGAATACAAATCTAAGTTCCAAACATGAAAATTGCATTTTACACTTTACTTTTAACTTGAGTCCAGTTTATGCAGTATGTCTCCTTGAATTATAAATCACCTGGCTTGAGACTACTATATTTCCCTTTTTATAACTGTCCTCACCTACAATATAGTTCACAGCTGTACATGAACGTAGGTCTGTCGATCAGTAGGGGATTGATAGATATGGAAGTTTGTCTTTCTATCCCTTTATGGAGCTTTCTCTTGATGATAATCTTTCAATGCCATCATCCCAACTGATTTTCCTTTCATTGCCAAATCCAATCTGCTTTCTGCTGACTGATATTTTGTGTAGATCTGTGAAATAAAGCAACAATAAAATTATCTGTTGGTCTATAAACTAGGTGCCTGGCATGTTTCTAGGTACTGGAATTAAAAGATAAAAATACATTAGCACCTTGAGAATTTTACAAACGTTTACATTTTAAATATATATATATATATATATATATATATTTTTTTTTTTTAGAGACAGAGTTTAACTTTGTCACCCTTGGTAGAGCACCATGGCATCACAGCTCATAGCAATCTCCAGCTCTTTGGCTTAGACAATTCTCTTGCCTCAGCCTCCTGAGTGAGTAGCTGGGACTACAGGTGCCCACCACAATGCCCAGCTATTTTTTGGTTGTAGTTGTCATTGTTGTTTGGCGGGCCGGGGCTGGATTCAAATCCGCCAAGTCTGGTGTATGTGGCTGGCTTCTTAGCTGCTTGCGCTACAGGCGCCGAGCCAGTATTATTTTACTATTAAATAATCTTCTAGCACTGTTCTTATAATACTTCCTCAGAGTGAATAGGCAACCTACAGAATAGGAGAAAATATTCAAGTGCTATACATCCAGCAGAGGACTAACATCCCGAGTCTACAAAGAACTCAAATGTGAGAAAGAAACACAAACAATCTCATCAAAAATGGGCAAAAGACGTGAGCCTATTTTTTCAAAAAAGATAAACAAGCAGCCTAAAAACGTCTAAAACATTCAACATCACTAATTATCAGCAAAGTACAAATGAAAACCACAGTGTAATACCAGCACAGATTTTTCTCTCTATTTCACACCAATATTTATACAGTAAATATTGATGACTTGTTGGATTAGAGACTTAAAGGAAATTCAAGATTTGGATTTTGGAAGATGAAAAATTTCTCCACATGAGGATGCATTTTCGGGGTGGTGCCTGTGGCTCAACGGACTAAGGTGCCGGCCCCATGTGCCGGAGGTGGTGGGTTCAAACCCAGTCCCGGCCAAAAGCTGCAAACAAAAAAAAAAAAAAAAAAAAGGTAAAAAAGGAGAATGCATTTTCATCAACGCAGATGTGGAGAAAGCACAGAATACATTAGAACTAATGATATTAGAGACTAATGTGTATTACAGATAATACTTGGCACCAAAGAAAGATATGTTTTTCTTTTAAAATATTCATTGGAGACAGCACCCATTTATTTTATGACCCCAGAGAGAAAGAAGGGACAACCTTGAAAACCCATATTTCAAGACTTACGTGTTACCTGAATTAGTTACCCACTAAGAGGACAAAAAAGGAGAATCTGTGTTCTTAATTATAAGCTTAATTATTTCTCTTTATTAGGTACTATTTTAAGAAATAGAACATTACATCCTATTTTTGACATTTAACACGAATATATTAATCAGACCCTGACTATAGGTGACATCAGATTCTGATTGTAATCTAACACTTTCAAAAAGATATTTTTACTTGAAGTACTCCATGTAATTATGCCACCCACATAAAGATGAAGAGAAATGCTGTTTGATACAAATGGCAAGTTATTTATAAAAGCAAGAAACAAAAGAGTCCAAAAATACTCTCAGACTTATAAAAACCTATCTGTTTTTGCAGTTTTATTTACATCTCCACATTACCATGGTTTGTGCCTTTCATACAAATTAACTTTTAAATTCCTTTGAGATCAACTAGGCATCCCAGTACGTAAAATTTGCTTTGAAAAGAAAAATCCCATAATTAACTAGTTCGAACCCCTTCGTGAGGTAAATAAAGTTATCCTTATCAACTGTGTTTGATGTTCACCTCGTCACCTTCTTCTGTCATTGACAGCCCTAAGAGGCCATCTGCACAATAAATACTTTTGTCCCTTGAGCAAAAGTTGGGAAGAAGCTCGTCATTTCCCATGAAAGAAGTCAAGATAAACATCTTTCTACATAGATCTTGACATACTTGGTACATAAATATTATTTAAAGTCTTTTAGTCTATTTTGTAAGGTTTCTTTCTACAAAATCTCAATTTTTACATTTGTTAATCATTTCAGCATTTCTGTTAACCTTGTCTCTATGAATTTTGAATTCTTTCTTGGGGCTCAGTTTATTCAATTTTGAAGATTCAGTGTTACTTAGTTATGACAGAAATATAATTGATACATAATGATAACAAGGATGTCTAAGCAGTATTTTACAAGTAGGTAGATATACACATGAGGGGCTCTTCCTTATTTTAAGCAGTTATTTCTTTTTAATTATTTTATTTTATTTTATTTTTTGAGACAGCATCTCACGATGTCACCCTTGGTAGAGTGCCATGGCGTCACAGCTCACAGCAACCTCAAACTTCTGAGCTTAAGCAATTCTCTTGCCTCAGCCTCCCAAGTAGCTGGGACTACAGGCATCCGCCACAACGCCTGGATATTTTTAGAGATGTTGTCTCGCTCTTGCTTAGGCTAGTATTGAACTGGTGAGCCCCGGCAATCCACCAACCTCAGCCTCCCAGAGTGCTAGGATTATGGACATGAGCCACTGAGCCCAGCCTATGCAGTTATTTCTTTCTTTTTTTTTTTTTTTTGCTTTCTAACATCTTTTCTCTCTTGAGCTATTGAAAGGTCCATAGATTACAAACATGAGAATGTATGTCATGATCATTACTCGGCCAGAATGCTACAGATCTTGTGGGAGCAGTACACCCGATGAGTTTCCTACAGATATTCCAGGGACCAAAGGGAGCTTCAAATTAGTCAGGCATGTTTCCTTTGTTGACTGTCCTGGCCATGATATTTTGATGGCTACTATGCTGAACGTAGCAGCAGTGATGGATGCAGCTCTTCTGTTGATAGCTGGTAATGAATCTTGCCCTCAGTCTCAGACTTCTGAATACCTGGCTGCTATAGAGATCATGAAACTGAAGCATATTTTGTTTCTGCAAAAAGCAGTTATTTCTTAACGAAATTTCTTAGTATTTTCAGAGAAAGTGTTCCCAGAGGAGTGAAAAAGGACTTTTTTCCACTCTTCTTGGTACCTTATGTGGACCATAAATTAAATTGTTGCAAGACAGATTATTAGGAGGAAAATATATTTGATAATGTATATAATCACTACAGTTCTACAAAATATGACACCTGAAGATGAGTCAGATGACTGAAGCTTATGTAGCATTCTGAGCCACAGAAGGGAATTCGGGGTATGGTGGTAACAAGTTACGGAGGGTGAGACGAGGAAGTGCATGGTGAATAAGTGTTTTCTTGTTACACAAGTAAAAGGAAATAAATAGTGTCTCAGAGTAATCCTCAGAAGAATAGGTGACTGGGGATGGTGTTAACCTTCAGTCCCCTTTCCTGTGATACAGTTGAATCCTATTTGGTTTATGGGATTCCCAGGCAGGGAACTCATAGGAATTGAGTTGATTTTTGAGGATTCATCTTAAGTCAGACAAGGAGATCTCAGAAAAAGCCTCTGCCTGCATCCTCTGTTCCGGAACTGTCAAAATGTCTTCAGTTCAAAGTAATCGGTATATCAAAGTGTTACATTTTGGGGTGGCTTTTTCCGTACTCCTTCAGCATTTTACTGCATCTGTAAAAGAAAATGTGAATAATACTGGTTTAACACATAATATTTGCAAAGTACTTTTTTTCCTGCAAAATACTTTCAAATACATTACCTCATGATTCACAAAACATTCTATGAGTTTGATGGAGCAGATGTCAGAATTATTGTGTTTATTTCTTTTTTTCATTTTTGCAATAGAAATGGATTAAACAATTTGCCCAGGAGATCAAAGCTGATAAATTATAATTTTTTTTTTTTTTTTTTTTAGAGATAGAGTCTTACTTTGTTGCCCTCAGTAGAGTGCCCTGGGGTCACAGCTCACAGCAACCTCCAGCTCTTGGGCTTAGGCGATTCTCTTGCCTCAGCCTCCAGAGTAGCTGGGACTACAGGTGCCCGCCACAATGCCCAGTTATTTTTTTTTTGTTGCAGTTTGGCCGGGGCTGGGTTTGAACCCACTGCTCTAGGTATATGGGTCTGGCATCCTACTCACTGAGCCACAGGAGCTGCCCTTTTTTTTTTTTAGAGACAGGGTCTCACTCTGTGCCCTGGGTAGGGTGCAATAATGCCATAGCTCACAGAAACCTTAAACTCTTGGACTTGAGAGGTTCGTTTTCCTCAACCTCCCAAGTAACTGAGACTTCAGGCACCCGCCACAATGCCCAGCTAGTTTTTCTATTTTTAGTATAGATGAGGTTCGCTCTTGCTTAGGCTGGTCTCAAACTCCTGAGCTCAAGAAATCCATCCACCTTAACTTCCCAGCATGCTAGGATTATAGGCATGAACCACTACGCCCAACATAAATTATAAATTAATTTGAACATATATATACTCAGTGGAAGAGCTACATCTACTTTGTTACTGTATCCCAGTGCCTAGCAAAGTGGTTTAGCACATAGTAGGTGCTCGATATCAGATTCAGAGACATAAATTGCATTACCTATAAGTTGCAGACTATATGTGGCATACGTCTCAAAAATACCTAAAGGCCCATGTGAACAAAACTCTCACAAGGCTATCACTGAAGCTTGAAATAAGTGACTGAAACTACCTCTAAGGAATTAATATCTCCTAAAATTAGAAGATTTTAATTGGATCTTACACTTCCTCTTGCAACTTAGAACTGATATATATGGATTCTATTTTTGAAAGTTTATACCTGACACCAAAAAACTTCACTGTAACATTTGTGTTTGGCCAAAATTGAGTAAAGGAAACTGGATTTCAAGAAGAATGTTGAGGAGGAAGACTAGGATGCGAGCTCTTGTTCTTGGATATTAGGTACCCTAACCACTTCTGATGCCACATAGTTTGAAAGTGGCTCTCTAGCGAAAGCAGTGTTTGAGTCAGGGACCAAGAAACAGAAAGTTAGAGGTGTTTCCTTGGAGAACACCCGGGATCAGTACCTGCACCAAAGGAATAATCTTAATGTAAGTACACGTGGATAAAGGTTAGGACAGGCTTCCCCTTGCTTGTGTAGGGCTTTTTGTTTGTTTGTTTGTTTTTTATTCATTGTCTTTTGTTTATCTATTTATTTATTTACTTTTGTTGAATACTTTTTCTGCCTCAGTTGAGATAATTATATTGATATACATATATTGAAGCATCCTTGAATCCCTGGATTGAAGCCCACTTTATTATTTTTTTGAGAAAATTATATTGATATACATATATTGAACCATCCTCGAATCCCTGGATTGAAGCCCACTTTAAACTTTTTGATGTTAGTAGATTCTGTTTGCTAGAACACTATTGAGGGTATTTGCATCTCTACTTATAAGGGATATTGGTCCTGGATTTTGCATCAGGGTTATAACTAGCTTCATCAAATTTGAAGAGGATTCCCTCATCCTTGATACTTTCAAATAATTTGTGTAGTATGGACACTTACTCCTCTGTGTAGGTCTGGAAGATTTTGGCTGTGAATCCATCTAGACCAGTGGTTCTCAACCTGTGGGTTGCAACCCCTTTGTAACTATGAAAATAAATGCTGCATATCAGATATTTACATTATGATTCATAATGGTAGCAAAATTACAGTTATGAAGTAGCAACGAAAATAATGTTATGGTTGGGGGTCACCACAACGCGAGGAACTATATTAAAGGGTCGTGGCTTTAGGAGGCATTAGGAAGGTTGAGATCAACTGATCTAGACAGAAGATCTTTTTATTACTGCTCAATCTTCTTTTCATTATTGGTCTTTTCACAAATTCCATTTCTTCCTGACTGAGTCTTGGGAGATTGGATGTTGCCAGGAATTTGACCATTTTCAATAAGTTTTCTGTTTGTGTGCATAGACATTTTCATAGTATTTACCAGTGATGTTTTGTATTTCTGTGGTATTGGTGGTAATATCTGCTTTTTCATTTCTGATTGAGTGTATTTGGGCCCTTTCTAGTCTATTTCTGTTTTTCATTTCCTTTGTTCTGTTCTGACCTTTGTTATTTATTTTCTTTGCTGGCTTTGACTTTGGTTTATTCTTCCTTTCCTAGATCCTTGAGATATGATTTTAGGTTATTAAATTATGATATTTCAGTCTTTTTGATGCCAACATTTAATGCTATGAATTTTCCCCTTAGGATTGCTTTTGGAGAATTCCATAGATTTTGATAGTTTGTGTCCCCTTTGTTAAGTTTGTGGAATCTTTTGATTCCCATCTTAATCTCATTATAGACCCAATAATCATTCAGTTGTAGATTGTTGAATTTTCATGAATTTATGTAAATTTGAGGTTTTTTTCATGGAATTGATTTCTAGATTTATTTCACTGTGGTCTGAGAAGATACATGGTATGATTTTTAAAAATTTGTTGAGATGTGTTTTGTGGCCTAAGATATAGTCAGTCTTGGAGAATGGTCCATGGGCTAGGGAGAAAAACGTATATTCAGTAGTTTTGAGGTAGAATGTTCTATAAATTTCTATTAGGTTCATTTGTTTTACACTCCCATTTAAGTTGAGTGTTTATTTATTTTCTACTTTTAAAATAAGTCCAGCTGGCTCGGCGCCTGTAGCTCAAGTGGCTAAGGAGCCAGCCACATACACCAGAGCTGGCAGATTCAAATCCAGCCTGGGCCTGCCAAACAACAATGACAACTATGACCAAAAAATAGCCGGGCGTTGTGATCGGTGCTTATATTCCCAACTATTTGGGAGGCAGAGGCAAGAGAATCACGTAAGCCCAAGAGTTGGAGGTTGCCGTGAGCTGTGATGCCACAGCACTCTACCCAGGGTGACAGTTTGAGGCTCTGTTTCAAAATAATAAAATAAAATAAAATAAAATAAGATAAAATAGGTCCAGCTCTAACAGTGGGGTGTTGAAGACCCCAGCACTTAACATTGTCAATATTTATTTCCTTACTCAGATTTAGCAGAATTTGCTTTATGTATCTTCGAGTTCCAGTGGTAGGTGTATATATATTTAGGGTTGTTATGTTTTCTTGTTGATTGCTTCCTTTATATCATACATATAATGGCCATATTTGTGGGTTTTTTTAACCACTGCTGATTTAAAGTCAATTTAACTAGATATGAGAATGACTATATCTGCTTTTTGTTTCCAGTAGTTTGGGGGAAAAATTGTCCCCATCCTTTCCTATTGAGTGGAAGTGCATTTTTGTAGTTTAGATACTTTTCCTGGACACAGCAAGTACTTGGGTTTTATTTTTTTTTTTAATCCATCCAGCAATCTATATCTTTTAAGTGGATTATTTAAATTGTTAGTATTGAGTGATAGTATTGATATGTAGGATGTTGTTTTGTTCATTATTTGGGGTAGCACCTTATTACTTTATTTTCTTTCTTGTGCTGTTGTTTTATAAGAATTGTGAGCTTTGAGTTTCTTATGGTGAAACCATACAGATGGGCATGTATGGGGGTAATTAGTGTATAATGCAGTTCTGAGTATTTCCTGTACGGCAAGTCTCGTCATGACAAATTCCCTCCAGGTTGGCTTGTCTGGAAAAGACTTAATTTCTTCATCATTTGTGAAACACTATTTTGCAGCATACAGAATTATAGCCTAGCAGTTATTGTCTTTAAGAAGACTGAAGATGGGACCCTACTCTCTTTTGGCTTGTAAGGTTTTCTGTGAGAAGTCTATTGTCAGCCTATTGGGTTTTCCTTTGTGGGTTAGTTGCTAATTATTTGTAGAATTTTCTCCTTCATTTTTACTTTGGCCCAGTTGATTATTATGTGTGTTGAACACATCCTATGTGCTATGAATGTTTCCATTATTTATGTCCATCTTATGCCTGAATACAAGTACTGAGCAGGCAGTGGGTTGTTCTCACCTGAGGGGCAGAGGATGGTGCACACAGATGTACCACAGATGCCAAGTCACATAGGTGGGGGTCTATTCCGGCATCTCACTCTGGTCCTTTTGAAGCTGTCACCAAAACTTCAGAGGTTAAAGCCTGTAGTCCTCAAGGCAATACCTCAGCTCAGATCCCAGCACGCTGGAGCGGAGGTCACTTGTCTTCAAGTGACAGGGTATACATCCCTACCTAGCCCAGTGGGGATTATGAGAACTCTACTGCTGAGAAGATGAGTCCCATGCTGACCCGGAGCTGTGTGCCTGAGAGCACAGGATAGCATCAACTGGAGAAACCTGGAATCAGCTACCACCAGATCCTCAGACTGTGCCTGTTTTCTGGTGCAGTGACCCTGTAGACTCTAGGGATCTCCTTAGTCCTGTCTGTCAAGGTGCAGGGAGCCTTCTCACCACTCAGCCACGGTGCCTGTGGGGTGAGCGTGGGGCCCCACACCCTACCCTCCTAACGTCTCCACATGTGGACGCCTTCCACAGGTCCCCTCAATCTCGTCACAGGTGTTGCTCTCTCATCTTCTCTGTACTTTGAGTGTCCCACAGCACTTCTCCCATCAATATTTTGAAAGTAAAAAATAAATAGAAGAAATCACAATGTTTGCATTCTCATGTTTTGGTAGCATTTTTCACTAAAGCCAAAATATGAAAACATCACCAATGTTCATCAGTGGATGATGGATAAAGAGAACGTGGTGTCTACATACAGCGGAATATTACTGAGCCTTCCAACAGAAGAAATTCCTTCTGTTTGCATCAACATGAATGAACCTGGTTGATATTATGCTGAGTGAAATAAGCCGGTCACAGAAGAATGGATAACTATGATTTCACTTGTATGAAGTATCCAAAATGTTCAACTTATAGATACATAGACTAGAATAGTGGCTGCTAAGGGCAGGAGAGAGGAATAAATAGGAGCTGTTATTCACTATGTATAAACTTTCAGTTACACAAGGATAATTCAGAGATTTGCTGTATAACAAGGTGCCAATAGCTAACCATATACGACTGTGAACTTCCTCTGTTAAGAAGGTACAACTCACAGTGAGTATTCTTACCACAAAACCAAACACGAGACTGAACAGGACAGAACTCTTTTGGAGGCAATTCATATGTGTATGACATTGATGGTGGTGTTATCACAGGTCTATGACGTGTTGAAACTCATTAAATTGTATACAACATCTTAATTTTTTGTATACAATTGTACCTCTATAAAACTGGTTTTTAAAAACATAATGATAGCAATATTCATACATACCCATAAATAAGTGACTTGCACATGATCGTAAAACTATGAAGTGGAAATGGCTGATCTGTTCAGCATGTGAAACGTGAGCTGGTACTATGCATATTTCATTAGTTCTAGAATCATCAACTATTATCCCTTGAAATGTTGAGACACATTTATTATTATCTTTTTTCCTGAATTCGAGTAAAATATATGGTAGGATATTTTACTATATTTTCTATGTATCTTACCCTGTGTTTTATAGTGTTAACTTCTTATTTCTCTATGAGATGTTCTGGTTAGTTTTTTTTAGCTGACCTAAACTAGTTTCTAGTTCACTACTTCTGTATATATATAGTTTTCAATTTGTTACCATCTATGCCAAATATGTATTTAATATTGGTTGTCATACACTTTTTGATTTCTAGAATTCCTTTTGTTTTCCTTTACAGGTTGGCTCTCCTTTGTGCATAGTTTTCTGCTACCTGTAGATAATGTTGATATTGCCATTTATTTATAAGCAGTATGTTTGTTTTATAATGTCTGATGATTCTCATATCTAAATTTTGTATGAATCTATTTCTAACGTCTGTTGTTCTGTTTATTCTCACTCATGGTGACTTGGATAGATGATTAAGTTTGCTAATGATTCCCAGTAGGAAATTTTGTGTGGGCATTCTTCACATCGTGAGATGAAAATACTTTTTCAGGGAAGATTTACATTTGCCAAAAACTTTAGGGCACTACAAGTTAGAAACCCCTTGCAACTTCAAGGCTGGTGCTGATTATTACACTGAGTTGGGTGCATATGAATATGGCTGCAAATTCTCCTTTGGTACACAACTGGAACATTATCAGGGGATTTTTTTTTGTTTGTTTATTTCCTTCCCTTTGGTTTTCCATGGTAGTTTGAGAACCAAGGCAAATAAATGTCCCCAGATGCCGTACAGAATGGTTTTCGTCGTGGTGGTGAGGATATTAGTTCTGGTTCACTTTTCTTCTAATGGTGTTGATTTTGGGGATGCTCACTGAATGTGGATATAATGTCCTCTCTATCATTTCTCACCCAGAGTGGCCCAAAGGGGCCAGAATCAATGTCCAAGTTAACCATATGGACACATTGGTGCCTTTGGGGGGAAAATAGTTTAGGCATGTGATGTACTAATTGCTGCTCTGGATTTAGGATTTTTTGTCTGCTTATTTGCCCCAGGCTATCTTTTCAGCTCTCCTGTGCTTTGATGTTTGTGAAAGAATATGCATTTTTTTAGTATTTAGTCATTTTTCTGTAACCTAGCTCTTCAAATCAAAAAAGAACTATTTTACCTAATTCTGAACTGGAAATTGTTATTGTTAATATTATTATGCATGTCCCATTAATTTTTGCTTAACATTGCATCCCACCTGCCATGATTATTAGACATATTTTTATTAATAAATCCACATATTTCCTTAAAGGGATCAATTGAAGACAAAAATCTATAAGGAGTTAGAATACGTAATGCTTTGTCAAGCAAACCTTGTTAAAACTTAATGTTCAACCTCTTTACAAGCCATAGAGAAACAGGGTTTCGCATTTGAATATTTAAGACTACAATGTGTTCTAACCTTTCAGGACCTAGCATTTGTTTTAAATCACAAGATGCAGCAATTTATTAGAGTCTGATGTGCAAGTGATGACGTGCTTACTATGTTATATGAGTGTGGCATCCTCTAAAGCTCCCTGGACCAACATAAAAACAAAAAGTTGCATCTCATTGGAGCTGTTGAAACACAAAATTTTAATAAATAAGAATTACAGGGTAATAAAATTCATCATTATGTGAGGAATTGGGATAGCACTAAACGTCTTTGGAAACTCATATTATGCTTTTGCTCTTCCTCTTTCTCAACATTGTAATGGATTCTTTAGATATTTCTTAGGGGGAATTTAAAATCTAAACTGCCCCCAAATCCCCTTTTTTCTCTACAACTAGAGAAAATGGATTCCAGGAATCAATTTAAAGATTATTTACACCTAGGCAGTCTACCTATACTTTACACTGTATAGAAAATTACAAATGCGATTCTGGTTCTGACCCTTCTTTCTCCTCTGTCTGCTCCGCACTGGATGCTGTGGTGTCCTCCCCCAGGCCCTTGGCACTTAGCATCAGTGTGCTGGGAAACAGTGTTTCTAAACGCCAGAAGGTGAGTCTGTCTCAGGATACTCCCGGCCCCATGAGTTAGACCGAAATTTCCAAAGCCTTTCTGCCACTCCGGAGCAGCATGTAACCCCGGGCTACTGGGCACTGATAGACGATACTCCTGCTTGTTACTTTTCAAGTGGGATAACTGAAGCTTATGTTCTACACTGGCACCCAGATTTCATCAGTGGTCTTCTCTCTTTTTTATTACTATGTTTTTGCTTCTATAGCCTCCCTTTCTCACTTTTCTACTCTCTTCCTGAAGTTTTCTGGGGTTATTTCCAAATAAAATACCTTTATGGAAATCATTAGAATAGGGTTGACTTCTGGGGGAACCCAAAGATTTACCCTTTGCCTTTTCTCTAAACCATATTAGTATGGAAAAGGCACTGATTAACTAAAGAAATGCATGATTTAGTGAGGCTGAATTTAACTTTACTGAATTCGGAGACAATTCACAAACATTAAAAATCACATATTTCTTTTAAGAAAATCTAATAGAAAATAAGCTCACTAACCACTTCACTAATTTATTTAAATTTGTACATAAAGTAGTAGTAGAAGCTGTTAGTAAAAAAGATGATAACAATATTTATTGCACTCTTATAAAATGTGTGTTTCATACACACTAACTCCTCACATCTCTGCTAACAATCAGAATTATTTTTTGTCATCTGCATTTTCAAGAAAGAAACAGAGGGAATTAAATTTTTTAAGAACTTGCCTAAGCTTGAAGTCTATGACTGTTAGACACAGATTTATAACCAAGTTGACTACAATCCTAAAGGCGATACTCTGAATGATTAGAATTTTGTTTCCAGGTGGAAACTGAAGGCAAACCATACATGCTTTGGAGGTTTCCACACTTATTCTTTAAATCTATGTTTAAATGCAGGTGACTCTGAGAAGATAACACTATTTTCACAGGCAATCTGGATGAGTAATAACCCATATTCATAGTGAATAGACCCTTCCCTTGTCTGTTTGGAAAGGTATAAAGTCCTGGGAAATAGAAGTTGGCATTAGGACTTTCAAACTCTGCCTATACTGCTCTCTCTCTTGTGATTAAGATCTTGCCTTGAAAATATTCTCTCCAAGCCTTTGATTTTACTTGGTCAACTTGCACATCCAAAATTACTTGTCTTGTAAAAACTGCATACTTAACGTTTGCCTTCTGCTGCTTATTCAAAATTAAAAAAGATTCCCAGGCAGCTATGGCTGCCTTCAGTGTAACAGCATAAATAATATAGCCTTGCATATTCATCTTTTGGAGTTTATGAATATTGTATTTTTATTTAGCAGTATTTCAGCCTTATAATCAGTTTTTTTAGAGCACACATGTTCATTCCTCTAAACTTTCTTGGGTAAACTTTTTGTGTATATGTGATTCTCCTCCTCTATAATACAGCATAATTTACATGAAATGATCTTGATCTTTAATCATGGTTAATTCACTAAATATAGTCCACTAACTGTTATACACAAAAGCCCTAAAATTAAGAGACAACATGGCAAAATAAAACTGAGGTCACCACTTCAGATGTGGCAGAAAGCCCCAAGGAACTGAAAATAATACTTAAATATTTAAAGTTATTGACAGAATCCATGAGTTTTTGCCTGAACACAAATACTGTAAAGGAATATAAGCTTGTATTCTGACACAGTCTTAAGGGTCGGAGTAAGAACTTAGTACTTTTCTCTGAACAAGATAGGGGTTCTCTGGAGAAATATGAGCAAAAATATGACCTGATTTCATTGCTTTTAACAGAATGTCTTTAGGCCATGGGTGGGTAGCAAACTTACCAAAGACAGTAAGGGAGGCCAAAGAAGAGCTGGGAATCTGTGTGTGATTCACACGAGAGATAAGGTGGCTTACCCCCCTGTAGCAACAGTAGGGATGATGAGAGGAAGTTGATTTCTGGATATACTTTGTGGTGAGATCTAACAGGACTTGCTGATGGTGGATATGGGGTTTGGAAGAGAGTGAAGGATGACCCCAAAGTTTTGGACTTAAGCAAACTGGGAGGGTGAAGCTACCTAAATGTAGAAAGAAGATTGGAGATTGAAGAACAGAGATGAAAGCTTCAGAGAAGAGTTGATTGAGGGAGTAATCCGTGTTGCTCAGGCTTTGGTATATTGAATTTCAAATGCTAAATATAGAATACTTGGAATATCTAGAAAATTATTCTGAAAAAATATCTGGAAAATTATGAACTGGCTCTTGCAGACTGTATCCCAGATGATATGTTTTCTTAAAATTCAAACTCTTTGCTCTTGTGTCAAATATTTTTGAAAGGGAAGTCCTAAACTATTCCACAGATTATTTTATGATAGTTTTTTAATGAAGATGAGTCAATTAAATGTGACAATCCCTCCACTTACTCTGTGAGCTAACATAATCCATTTTTCCTCAGGCTTCTCTAACAACCACAATCGCAACGACTCCAAAGTTATATCCTTATTTGAATTCCCTGGGCTGGCCTTTATTCTACATCCTTCACTTGATCTAAAATCAATACTCATGTCTCTAGTCACCTGCTCAGAGATGTTATTCATTAATTTTTAAGAGGTGAAATCTAACGTGTTCTCATTACAAATGGATGAGGGTAAGCTTGCATTGCTGTTGATTTTTTTTTTTTTCTTTTTCTTGTAGCATGCCGTCCTGGCATATTTAAAAAGAAAATGGGCCAAATGAAACTTAAGCTTCACATTTGGCATGCTTAAAAACCCAGCATGTAAATATGGCCCCTGAGAGAAGCAAAGACAAGCTTACAAACAGATGTTTTCACAAGTAAACCATTGATTTTTAACCTTGAAAAAATAATAAAGCAATGTCAGCTTCTCTTTCTTTATCAGCAAGAGAGGGAAGTCATCTATCACCCCCAGAGGTTTATGATGCTTATAAATGAATGGTGATGACAATGTCAGTGTGACACCTTTGATTCTGCAAACCCTTAGATCTCTTTGAGGTTGGGATCTTATGCTGAGACCTAACAAGAAGTAGTGTATTTATAGAGCTTTCCTATAGCTGCAGATACTAATAGATGTTTCTACATATCTTCAAATCCATTCAGAATGACTGGCCAGAGACCAACTTCTCTAGCTTTCAAATTATAGCACCCAATGCAAACTTTTCTGAAAGTACTTAAAATGGTACATATTTTCAAGATAAAAATTTTCCTTCTGCAAAACTATTTAAAAATTATCAGGAAGTATTAACAAATAAGCAAACAGAAACAACCATCAATTGAAATTACCTCTAATCTCCTATTCAGAGGAAACTATTATTCATTCTATAGGATTCTCCTTCTAGGAGGAGATTTCAAATATGTGTCTGTGTCTCTAAAAAAATACTCACTCTGGAATACACTTAATTTTTTTTCATTTTAGATTGTATTGTTTGCATCTTTCCATGAAAATATTGTATGAGCCATTGTTTGGTTGCATAGGATTCCATTGTATGAGTAAAGTATAATTCATTTAGCCACATCTGTTATCTGACATATTATTCTAATCTTTAAGGATAAATGTGACATAAAAACAGAAAGTGTACATTGTTACAAATGCACTGCTCAAAGGATTTCTACCAAGTGAACACAGCTCCATAAGTGGTGTACTAGTATAAGAAAAGAATGCTGTCCCCAAACCAGGGTTTTCCCAGTCATTACCTGTCTCCACGGGAGTTGCCTCTCGACTTTTGATACAGTGGATCAGTTTTGCCTGCTTTTGACCTTGTTTAAAAGAGTCATAGTTTACAGTCTCTTTTATGTCTGACGCCCTCTTCTGAATGTCATGTCTGTATAATTCATCTATGCTGTTGTGGCTGCTTATTTGAATTGTCATATAACAAGGGCCAATAAATAGTTCCTTTAACAACATAGATAAGTATATATATACATATATATTTGTTGTTGTTGTTGTTTGTTTGTTTGTTTGTTTGCAGTTTTGGCCGGGACTGAGCTTGAACCCACCACACCCATTATGTGGGGCTAGTACCCTACTCCTTGAGCCACAGGCACTGCCCATAGATCAGTATTTTAGGCTTTGCAAGATATTTACAGATCTGCGGCATATTAGTCTGCATGTGTATGTGTTTGTTTTTGTGTTTTATAATACTTTAAAAATATACAAACTATTCTCAGTTTGTAATACATACAATAATAGGACTCACACCAGGATCAGTTCATGAGTCACAATTGGCCAATGCCCACTGAATAGCATTCAATTATATGCGAGGATACACTTCATTCATTCATTCTAATAAAGGGCATTTAGTAAGTAAAATTTGATTCCAATTTTTGCTTATTAAGGACAGTACAATATGAGCATTTTTACATATGTCTCTGGTGAGTATATATATCCAACTCTTTCATAAAAATACACAAGAATAGAATAGCCGACCATAAACTGTGCATATGGTCTGCTGTAGTGGATATTGTCAAATGTTTTCCAGAGTGATTACATCAAATCACACTCACATGGAATGCTTAATGGTTCCAATTACTCCACATCCTTGCTACAAATTGACATTGTGTGTCATTTTATTTTCAAATTTTAACCAATCTGATCTGTGTACTGTGGTATTAGATGTAACTTTAGTATTCATTTTCATGGTGACTTGTGAAGTTGAGCACCTTTTCATATATGAATTTGTCACTGTATTCCCTGTGTTCTGAAGGTTCTGTACAAGGTTTTTGACAATTTTTAAAATTGTATTCTATGGATTTTTCTTAATTTATAGAAATTATTTAAATATTCTGAGTTATTTTCTCGATGTATTGAAACTATTTTCTCTTACTCTGTGGCTTGCGTTTTTTCTTGTGTCTTTAGATGAATAAAAATTTTCTTTAAGCTATAAAAAGTAGTCATTCCATTAATTTCATTTGCAATTAGAACTTTTGGTATCTTGCTAAAGAAAGCTTTGCTTACCCCGAGATCATGAAGATAATTGCATACTTTTTCTCCTAAAGGTAGTATTATTTTGCTATTATACTCATGTATGATAATTTGGCATTTTTTTTTCTATATGATACAGGGTAAGTACCCAGGTATCTTTTTTCTCCAAATGTTTACCCGGTTGACCCAGAATTACTTATAAATAGAGTATCTCCTTCCTCACTATACTTTAGTGTCACCTTAGTTATAATTCGGATAACCTCATACACTGAATCGTTTTGATTTTATTCTCTACTGATCTATTTGTCTAGGTTAATTGTCATTAATAATTTCCAAACCTATTAAAGAAATAAGTACTCACACTTGGAAAAGTTTCTCACACCCGTTATCCCCACTACCTGTGGTGGGAGGTGAGGCAGGAGTTTGAGGCTGCGTTGAGCTGTGGTAGGACCCCCAAACTCCAGCCTCTGCTGCAGAGTGAGACCCTGTCTCTAAAAACAATGAAGTAAAGGAAAATAAAGTACTTCCAATTTTATTCCTTTCCCCTTTAAGATCGAGAGTCAATAGACTCTCTTTGTTTGTTTTCTTCACTATAGTTGTGCTCATATGCAGGAAGGGACAGCCGTGGAGCGGGTCAAACTTCAAAGACTGTAAACATTTTGTTTGTATTCGTAATCAACAGGTAGAAAACTAGATGCTATTGTGATATCAAGACTGATAGAAAAGACAATGATAAAGATAGGTGCGCATAATCATCTTGGGGACAGCATTAAATTGATTTTTCTGGCTGAGTTTAAATGACAGGTCTACAGAAAGGCCCTCTCTGACTCATCACTTGCTGTCATTACCACCCAGTTTATCTGATTACAATTTAGCGCGACCGGTTTTTTTTCATGAATTTATTAGTTTATTTTCCTGAAAGTGGACTCCTTATATTACCTCCCACCCCACCCAGCAGCGCTTAAAGGATGCCGCTGTTTTGCAGGTGTTCATAAATATTTGTGGAATGAGTCAACCTGGACCCATCAAAGGACATTTATTAAATAAGTAAAATCCACTATTCTTGCCTATTGTTTTTTTAGGCGGATGTCTCATCAAGACAGAGAAGTTTTTGAAGACATTAACTTTAGAAATACGTCATTATTCTTTCTGCCTTTGTATCTAATGACACAGTGTGACCTAATGGGTTTTTGTCAAAATATATTTACAAAAGCAGATTTAACATGTTTATTTGCTACATAAAAAGAGTTCATTTCTTTCCTGACAACACCATCATCATTGTTCAATCTTTGAACTTTGGTTTCTGTATACCTTAGTGTAAATTTATTCCTTCCATAGGATGTAAGTCCAGCAATTCTCAAAAAGAAGAGGAAATGTGATTTAGGACCAGAGTATGAATCTTCATGGAAATGGATTTGGAGACAGGAAAGAAGAATCTAGTTGAAGAATCTATGTTATAACATAGAAAGGGCAGTTTGAATAGTATATACAGACAATTATAATTAGTCAAAAGACATTATGAAAAATTTATTTTAAATTAAAGAATTTGAAGTATGATATTAACATAAACCAAATGCTTCCAGCCACAACAGCTGGATCATATTTCTCCGCTTACAGACCACACCTGTTTATCAGAATAAAGCATCATGGTTTGACTATTATTTTATTCAAATTGATGGAAGTGTTCCACCAGTATGAAAAGTTAAAGAACTATCAAGCTGATGTGTGCTATGTATAGGTGACCACAAATGGGTCGCCTGTCTTGTGTGCCTGGAACAATTCCAATTTACGTCTGTTTTCCTGGTATCCTGGTTAACTGGATCCTCTTTCATTTTCAGCAGCGCTCCAGTTTGTGAAGTCATCTCTCTCTCCAGCCATGGACAATGCGGTGGCCGTCCTCATTAGGTGAGACTCCTCCTAGTAGTGGTTCTCAACCTGTGGGTCACGACCTCTTTTTTCCATTTGTTACAATGCGGCAATTAGGAAGGTTGAGAACCACTGTCCTAGAGGGAGGTACAGTGAGCACAACCCCCAGGAAGATCTTCAAACAAAGAAAACCTGCTGACCGGTTGCGGGAGCTGATCTATCTCTCCTCCACATACAGCAGAGTCTGCAGTAATTTCACAAGTTAGAAGTCAAGGTTCATGAAGAAGGTCAGTAATATTGGAGTTCACCAAGCCACATTAGACAGCATTTGGGGAGATTGTTTCTAGGTTGCTTTCTCAGCTCTGTTGGGAGCTTAACTCTTGCCAGGGCTATTTTGGCAGCCGTACTCAACAGAGCTAATCACAGGCCAACGTATTCAAAAGCTCCAAGGGAGAAAAAAAAAAAGTCCATTTTCCTTTCTCCATCACATACCACACTTCTGGGATTTTGAAATATCTTACCGAGCACTTTATTCGATCTAAATTTAAATAGAACTTTTCATCCCTTCCCAAGAGAGAAACAACAATGAACCGGATGAGAATGAGAGGAACTAGAGGAAGGTAATGCTCCGTATCATTTGGTTAATCTATTCTTGTTTATTAATTTATTACATGGAACAGTAATTTTAATGGTTTTAACTTTGAAGTGGAAAAGAAGCCCCGAAAGTATACTTTCAAAAAATGCAATAACGACTTGAAGGAAGAACTAGGACGAGGATTGCATTTAATATCTTAAGTTACTTTCGAAGCCTGCTTTAACCTTAGCCTCCGGATTTATCATTCTACGTTAGCCAAAATAAACTACCACCGTAAGAAACCGTGTGTTATTAAAATCAGAACAGTTTCCTGTATTTATTAGTTTAGTCGTAAAATTGCTGTTAGAAATAGCATACAGATGAGTTTGATATCCATAAAATCATTGAAACATAACATGACATTTACTACCTGTAGTACATAATTATACTCACATACTTTTAGATGCGTTTATTTCTGTCACTGAATCATTATTTTTGGAAAGTTGCGCTGCATTTTCAGAAGTAGAATTTTAATTTCCTCATTTCTTTTATACTTCCAGTTGTGAAAAGATACTATTGCAAGAAAGATTCTTGAGGAGAAAAGTGTCTTCTTAAAGTACATATCAATTTTACTGTTTTTGATTTTTTTAGTAATGTCACTTTCATGTCTTTGTTTATGCTGTGAAATCTATCAAAATGTACAATAATGGTTAATTATAGACGCATTGATCTATTGATATATTGCTACTGTGTCCTCACTTTTAAAATAAGTTTTACACATCTCAAAGTCACATGCAATGAAAATAAATGTTTAAAATACTTTTATGATTTGTGTCTACCTCTTGGCATTTTTTTTGTTTTGTGTGTCGCTATATAGACATAATATATATTAACGTTAACAGATTTAAAGTTTTAAGTCTCTTACATGTATAGGGTATATATAGCAATGTTATGTTCTGAGGAATAGTTTTAAATAACTAATCCATTGAGGCCGATGTAAAAGATTGAGCATGTCATTTGGTGAATGAGCCTAGCCAGACACTCAATATTCAACCCCATGCAGTCTCATGATTTCTTCTTTCTCAGTAAGGAATTTTATTGTTCAATTTGGAAACTGAAGAAATTCTTAAAATACCCACTAAGTGAAAGAAAGTTCATTATACTTTATAAAGTTCCAATGTCTGCCAATTTTGTCTGAAGAAAAGTGTAAATCTGAGGCTAGCAGCAGGACACAGGCTAACTGGAAGAAATTTACAAATAAACACCCACGTCAGTGCAGGGTGCTTGGATGATTCTCTTGGATAATTAGTGCTGTGAATTTTGCTTCTCTAGGCAAAAACTTCTCCATCTATGAGGAGTCTGAGAATTTTGGCATAGGCATAGCTTCCCAACACATCTTACTATTTGTCTATGCTTCTAAATTATCAGACAAAAATGAATTTAAAGGAAAATAAACTGTGGCAAATATTCAGTTATAAAAGAAGTATAGGAGTTCAGATCCCTCAGAAATTCTTGTTTTGTAGGTACCCCCTCTGTATGTAACAGCAGCTACAGTGGCAGGGAATCTTTTTGGTGAGACTCTCATTTTGTGCCTTCCCAAGAATTGTTTCGAGTTCTCCAGTTTTTTTGCTAATATCTCTTATTTGAATTGTGTCAGAATCACATTTTGAAGTATCTTGTACACATTTAAGTTTTACACTAAAAAACTGGTAGAAGATGCCACGGACTGGAGAAAAAAGAGAAAGAACATTATTGCAGTAACAGGAGAATATTGTGGAGAAACTGGGAGTCTTAGGGGCCCTAGACACACACCCACATGTCAGTGAATGGTGGCCTTTCTCCGACCGTCTGGTCTGGCAAACTGACCAGTCATTCTCCAGGGGCAATAATGCTTGATTTGCCCCAGATTTCACTCACACTTCTGATTTACTTTTTAAAATTTCTTGGGTTATACATTCAACTCTCCTATGACAGCCCTGGGCAGTGAATGGTAAAGTACTAGCTGAATGAAAGGAAAATCGCCGCACCAGATCAGTGTGAGAGTAAATGAAATCAACTGCAGTTCCAGCAAGACAAGACAGAGGGGGCTATTCGGCACCCCGACCATCTTTTTCATTCCAACCACACCATGCAAATTAACTTACTCTAGGCCTAATGAACTGCTGTCAGCCATATTGTGAAGTAAATTTCTCTTTGTTTGCTGTGCAGTAACATATATTTTTGTTTCTGTATTTGGCAATATAGACTTTTAAATTATGGACACATTTAGCTAGCACCTTTCCAAATCATCTGACAAAAACTATGGAACTGATAAGTCTTCAGAGTCCCAGCTAAGAAGAGTATGTAACTTATTCCTTGAATTAGAATTTCTATATATCAAAACTGTATTCTGAATTTTTTTTTTCTTTTGAGACAGAGCCTCAAGCTGTCGCCCTGGATAGAGTCCCGTCCCCATAGCAATAAAATGCAAACACCCACAATATGTCAATGTTGACATCAGGTGCCTTGTAAATATTTTCAGGAAATATTGCAAAGATCGTATAGCATTAATCTTTAATGAACTAATTTAAACCAATTAGAAAGCTAGGAAAAGTTATAATAGGTTATCACCAAATATAAACACATTAAATTTTATATGTAATAATTATTATTAAATAAAATATAAAATAGCATAGCTTTAAACTATGATGTGCATATATAGAAATTAAACCTGCATCTAATATTTTATATTTTATAACATTAATAATATATTTCACATAATATGTATACATATATATAGTTCACAGCATATGCTAGATATGATTTTATCTAGAAAACTTGTAATAATACAAATATACCTGATACTGTAGTACTGACATGGTTGTACAATGTATTAAACAAAATTAATTTATAAAATTATGATGTAGTATAGTAGATAGATTGTAGGTGATAATTTTTTTCTACTGTTTTTTCTATTCTAGTTAATATTATTTTTACTTTTATAATAAAGATATTACTTATTAAAATTAACTACTTTATTCCAAAAATGATTGGTTGTGCTTACATAAATATTAAAAGTCAATTTTCTACACTACAAGAGAAAAATAGAGAAGAGAGAAAATTATACTAATATTTTAAATTACATATCCATTGTTTTAAGTAATGAAATACCTGTGTATTACTATATGAATAAAAGATGTGATGTCCCTTTTAATTATTTTAATTATTGCTCTTGTATTTGCAAACAATTTTTATTATTATAACATTTAATTTCCAACTTGTTGTTTAGAACTTTGGGTTTGATTGTTTCTGCATTTTATTTGAAGCTTTTATTTTTGTTTCTTACACTTGTTTAACCCCTACAAAGAAAACTATTTTTTATTTGTATTTTATATAATGCAGTAATTACATCTTAGGGGTTTAATTTAAAATTCAGATACAAATTATGCCATCAAAAGATTAGAAGAAAAGTGAAATGTCCTAAAAATTTATAAATGACATCAATAATAGAAGTAAGTGAAAAGTGAAGAACTATTTGGATTGTACCATTTAATCTTTTTTCATTCTATTCTCCCTGAAGTCACAAAAATAGAAAGTTACAGCTATTTTTATTAAGCTGATGGGAATAAAAATTGTAGTAAGAATTTTGAACATCGTTCAGCATGTGTGTGTATTTCCTTGATCACTGACATGTATTAAATGCATTATTTTCTCTTAAGAGAATACTTTTTTCCGACTCAGATTAAAATAATTTGACTAATTACTTAAAGAAACTTAAATGTTTCCCTTTTGCTCCATCAAAGTATAGTTCAGGGCAATCCTTATTGTATTTCAACAGCATCGGGATACATATCCAAATGAAATGCTGGATTAGACTTTGAAATGCTTTGTCCTTACTGAATGGGTCATTGTCCAGGGCAAAAAGATGTGGTCCAATTTGCTAGGATTTATGAATGAGTTATAACTATACTAATTGTCCTTTGAAGCATTAGGAGTCTTAGTTTCCCCTCCCTGGTTAGAACTCAAAACAAAAATCTTAAAGGGAATTTGAAGAAGCCTGGACAAATAATACAACTGAGATGTTCTATGTACTTCAGGAATACCCTGTAATCAATCAGCCTTGAGAGCCCAGCCTGGCAGGGCAGAGCCACTTAGCTCAATCCGACATTTGAAATGAAGTTAGTTGGAAGAGACCTCCACCTAAAGAGTAAGTAACATAGATATTTTATCTGCCCACTTTGTAGACACAGTTTCAAAACTAATGGAAATACCCTTATTTCCTGCCATCTTCCTGATTAAAGGCTTTACATTTGTTTCTATGATATGGTACAACCTGGGTTTCTTGTCTTCCTCAGAGATTCTTTATCTTTTCCAGAAATTAAATGAGACTTGTCATGTAACTGTCACCGTGAGCCGGTGAAGGGACTTCAAAATTCTTGTTATCTGTGAAAAGTGTAACCGGTAGTCCAGATGGTTGAAAAGTAAAGTAAAAGTCTTTTTTAGTCTCTCATTTTGGAGAGGAGACAGAGATAATCTTGAAGTCTCTAATTATTGTTGATGTTAGGTAAAGACTGTTCTTGCTTCTGATTACGTAGTTTTATAATCTTTCGAGTAGTGGTCACATCTTATTGTCTCTGATAAAGCTGGATATTTCTAATCAAGTATTATTACCATTGTTGCAATTTAAAATCAATCCTGAAAATAGCATTTTCCACAAATGATCAGTAGTTCCATGACATTTAGAGCTGTGACCCAGCTAGGTCTTTTTATTTTTAATCAATTGAAATTTTACTTTGAAAAGGGAAGAGATTTTTCAATGCACACGAAGCATGTGCAGCAAAACAAAAATGCTTTTAGAGAAGACTCCAACGGTTATTTCTCATTATTTTTGGCATCCTTCTTTCCATTGAAACAAGTCACAAGCATATCTACAGCTGATCAGTTGACAGATCAGCAATTCTATTAAGATGAAAACTAACCTTGGAAATGTTTAGAAGGAAAAGGGTGTCCTTTGATTTATTATGCCATTTTATGCTTGTGCCATTATTTCCCTTTCAGCTATGTGGGTTAAGTGGAAACATCCAGCATTTTTAATAAAGTGCTTCATTCAAACCAAATATTAACCAGAAGCATTTTAGAAGAGTCTTCTGATTAAAGTAAATGAAATAAAGATCAACCAGTTCTGTTCAATAAGAGAAAGCAAGGCATAATGAACAGACTGCAGTAACATTCTTGTAATGACAAACTAGGCTGTCGTTTCTTTTTAGTGCCAGATGAGGTCTTGGTGTTTTCCTCAGGAATTATAGGGACATTTGCTTTTTAGTAGGTGGCAATGCAGTCTAGTTTTCTCGCACCTTGATACAAGTTACTGAGTGATATGTGGTTCATTTGTGCAGTTAGGTAAAATTATTTTGAAAATAATTATTTGTTTTTGCCTAAAGTCAGAATGAATAGCTATGCCATAAGATTTAAGTTTTTCAACTTAGTTAAAAGTCAAATATTCAAATTTCCGAGTGTTCTTATCAATTTCTCTATTGCATCTTTTGAGATCTCATAATCTACTTTCCTCACCACATTCTTCTGCAGTCTCTAAATGACAAGTCTTAAATTCTTTCAGAATTTATGTCGAGGAAATAAGCAAGCCAAGGGGGAAGGGTTTTTTCAGATAGGAAGAAATAAAAGCTGAAAAGAAAAACTAATAACATTGAACACACTTTGGCACAAAATAATCTTAAAATTTTAATATTTCTCCACTGAATTTTAATTTTGGATATTCCATTATAATTCATGATAAGTTTGATTATATTCTTGTTTCAAGTAGATTTAACTTATTAAAATTGGCATTTTAGAAATTTTGTATTTGTAACATTAAAAATATAACTGGATTCCTATTAGGGACTATGTTACAAATAATACATTAAAGGTGATGTTTGTAAAAAGTGGTTGTTTCAAAATTTATGAACCCATTGAAAAGAAGCTTCTCATTATATGACTAATCTTCAGAACCAAGATGGGCAGAAAGTAAAGGCAATATCACAGTTCTGTGGAAAAAGGAAGACAACTTTAGGTCAGCAGAGAATTTTCTGCAACCGAGAAAAGTGGTTGCTCTCAGAAATAAACTCATTGGGAGAATATGAGAAAATATGAGATATCATAACGGATAATAAACCAGAAAAAATGTTCAAGTTGTATTTTCATCACTTGTCTGATGACAGAAAACCTAAAAGGAAACCTACTAATTTACTTGTGCATTTACTTGACAAGAGTTTGTTGAGCATCAGCTTTCTTTCTGACACTGTTCTAGGCTCGGGGGATAAAACAGCAAAACAGGTGGGAAAAATCACTGTGCAGTTTTCAACGTGGCTGAGGGTAGCTGAGGAAAGAAACATCAGCATAAACTCTGAGACAAACTACAACAGAATAACACCAGAGTGCTGAGAAAATGCTCGTGTAACAAGATCCCATAACATCAGGGAGGGTTTGCTTCTGCCAGAGGAATTAAAACCCCTACCAATCGTCCAGTCTTTTTGTAAAGTATCAATCTACAGACCCACACCTAACTGGTGATGATGTTGCCAACCCCCACCCCCTGTGGTGTCAATGTTACTAAGACTGAGTTCATTTTTTCACTTGAAGGTGGTGCATAGCTAAGCAAGGCCAAGATACTAAATGGAAATTAATAGAACATTTGCAGTGTACTCTACATTTGGAACTTTTATTAAAGTTTGTTAGTTAATTAGCATCTTAAACGTCACAAAATGAAAGATAATTTGTGAAACCTTTTAATTTTTCAATAAAAAAAGAATGAAAATATTACTAAGTTTCCTAGGGTGTTTTCATCAGGAACTATTCATTACCTGTAGTGTAATTGACTATGGCTAAAAAGAAGACTGTAAACTAAAATCAGAGCTTTATTTTACCCATAGATGAAAATATTTATCTCTGTGTTCTGCAGAGCATAAAGTTGTAGAAGTAAATAAGTCGTGTATTAAATTTGTGATTGAAATGAACTTCTGTTAAAACAAAAATAAGGATATTTGCTATGATATAAACCTTTTCCTGATAGTCCCCTATCATGTCTGTCTGTACCTCTGTGTCTGCCTGTGGTTCCTGTATTTATACAGCTAGATGGCTAGATAGCTGTCATCAATCTGTATCATAAATAAATACTCTTCAGATTATATGTGTGTATAAATCCACTAATATATTCTATATAATTAACTATCTGTTTACACCTCTGCATGGTTTTTGGTATAACGAATGTTATACAATGTTGAAGCACTTTATATTTTTACTTTATTCATGCTTTTCTTCTCAACAAAAATAGATCTGACAGATGATCTAATTTTTCACACAATTGTAATTAGAAATTAACCTTCCCACTTGCATTTACTTTTCTTTATTAGTATCTCTCAAAATCAGCTAGATAATAGAGCTGAGTTTCAGAAGACAGCCCCAGAGTAAGAATGGAAAAGAAATCTAGAGCCAAATGAATGATGCTAAGAAAAACAAATTCATTACAATTTAAAACATTAAATACTGATAATAAATTCTCCTAATATTAGAGCAATAGAATGCCAAATCTAAAAACCTCTATCTTTTTCATACATGCCATTAAATACCATCTTCAGAAATATAATTTAAAAATCACTTCCTATCAGGCAAATCCTTAAATATATCCCTATGAATGGCGTCTGGAATAATGACACCATCATTCATCACCTAGGTAATAGTTGATGGCCTCCTAACATTCTCATTGTTTAGCTTTTTAAAACTGTTCCTTTTTCTTTTTTTTTTAATTTAACTTTATAGTGGCATTTTTCTTTAGATTGAAAAATCATTTGACACAAGCAGAATTGTCAAGGAATGTCATATGTTGAGAAATGTAGTGACAAATGAGAAAAGGCTGAGTCACTTAGAAAATGCCCTGCAGACAGCCAAGGGTAACAAGCAATAAAATGAAGAAGAGAGTGGTTGGTGGAAATAGGTCAAAACAGAGCAGTGAAGCATAGTCTTTATATGACAAAATGACCAGAAGATGTGAATACATTATTAATAGGCAAGTTGTTTATCATCTGCAGCTTGATACCGGTGACTTTCAAATTAAATACTTTAAATTCATCAAATGCTTTGGTATTATGTTATTTACTTCTTAGCTTACTTTCAACATGGCATTATTTATAGATAGCTTGATTTTGTTTGTCTTAAATTTCTAATACTGCTCAGAGTCATTTTATGAATGCAGGGCCAACTCAAAGAATGTATTGTTGCATTTATCATGAAGCATAATTAATGAAATTATAAAAATTCAATTATGTATGAAATTTAAACCTCTGAAAACATAACGGTAAGAAATTCAATGAAATTAAATAATTTTCTAATTCAAAGAATGTCAAAATATGGTAGTGTGAAATATTACATGACATATCAGGATATATTAAGCCTGGGCTCTGTATAAATTAGTGTTTATATATAGATTTTATTCTTATGTTAGGATATACAAATTGATAAATTATGGGGAAAAATTAAAGCACTATATATTTTTTTGAATAGATCACATTATGTATATTTAGGGATAATAATTTTGCTATCACCAAACTCAAAGTAAAAGCAACTTTAAATAGTGCTATATAAAGAATTATAAGCAAACTCTGCCTGCTCCAATATAGCTGTGTCTTTATTTGAATATAATTATAAATTTTATAAACTTTCTACCTCTCTTCCCCACATTTTTATTGATTTCATGTATTTAGGCTAATAATTATAAAAATGCTTGTCCTTAGATTTTTTCATGAACATTCAAAGACTAATGGGTTTTATAACATGTGTTTTCCAGTGAATGAAAATGAATCTTTTAGAATATAGAAGTCTCATCACACAGCTATTTCCAAATGTCCCATTCACATGTATGTGAAGGTTGGATATCCAGCCTCTTTGCTGTGTGATCAGCCCTCTGTAATCTGAGAGACTCATTTTCATTCACTGGAAAACATACACTAACAAAAAAAAAAAAAAAAACAGTCTTTGAGTGTTCTTTTCCCATATTTATGAAAAAAACCTAAGGACAAGTATTTTATTATACATATTCCTCAGTCTTTGGAGAAGTTTATATTTCTTCAGGAATAAATATATTACTACCAAAGAAACTTTCTCCAGCTAGTTCTAATTTTCCAAAATATACATCATACAACTGTGTTATAAAGACTCTCCCAAATGTTCTTTCAGTTTTATTCTATGTGATAGACTTCCCAAACTTTTCTTTTCTTTTTTTTTTTTTTTTGTGACAGAGCCTCAAGCTGTCACTCTGGATAGAGTGCCATGGCATCACAGCTCACAGCAACCTCCAATTCCTGGGCTCAAGCGAGTCTCTTGCCTCCGCCTCCCAAGTAGCTGGGACTACAGGCGCCTGCCACAACACTCGGC
>CAUYRH010169692.1:0-30293 GCA_963574655.1 Perodicticus potto | reverse complement strand
CCCCTATTTGTAATTCATTCCAACCTTGTGTCAGTTAATCAAGAATTAGCTTATTTCCAATTATTGACTTTTGTTTGTTTCTAATGAAAGGCACTAGAGAGCTTTTTCATCCTATGCGTAATTGGCAATAGCATTAGACTTACTTTTTGTGATATAATTTCTCATTGCTTATAAAACTTGCTAGCACTGTTGCTTGTTATAAGAATGAGTGAGGCAATGGTTTTCCTAAACAGGAAAGCAAAGTGTTTTCATGCACTTATAGTAATTTTATAATTTAATTATAGTTGAGGTGTCTGGTCACACAATTTTGCACAGTCGTGCCCTCATTTTTTTAAAGTTACAATCAAAATCATGTTGTAGAGTAACAGTTCCTGCCAGGCAAAATTAACCACTTCCTTTCTTGCTTCTGAAAGCCTTTTTGTTCACATAGCTAAGGTAACAGTTATCATACTGCAGTTACCTTAGATGTGAATGTGCCACAGCCTCCTTATGTTCAATATGGGATAAGCGTCTTCTGGACAAGGACATTGTTAGCATCTAGCACTTCGCCTGATACAAGACATGTTCTCAGGAATGTTCATTAGTGGATTTCAGGTCATAAAAATGCCCTCGAACTGTATAGGCAGGAGGTAAGTGGAAATCCTTTGCTTTGTCAGTGAGCTGGGAGGATCAGGTTATGTAAGATGCTTAAGGGAAATGGTGAGCTGGACTCAAATCCAGGCCTTCCACCGTGCTGCCCCTGACAGAAGCTCCACGAGTAAAAAAAAAAGAAACAAACACGTAGAGAGCAGGCTCAAAGGCTGCAGGGTTTGGTTATTCACTTTTCACTTGAATGATCTGGATTATCCATTTTGACAAAATGTATCTGTTTACTGCTACGTCTGTCTTGCTGTGGCCTTAGAAGGAAGCTTGGCCCAAGTACTCTGTCCCTTAAACCCTCTGCACACCTTTTTTCCAGGTCTTGATTCTACCACCCAGAATTTGCTAAGATGAAAGACACATCTAGAGCCTGCCTCCGATGACCCACTATTTGTTGCAATCCCATTTAACCACCATAAGTTGTGCTTCTGAAATGACCCGGCAGTCTGACCACCTTACGTGGGTCAGCCAAGCTTGGCTGAGTCTCCTCATAGACAGATTTCTCAACCAATAGATGATACTTACACTGAGACACCTGCTTCCCTCCCATTCACCCCCTTCCTTTTGCATCTTATCGGACAGGACAGGTTACATTAAGAAAGCAGCAAGTTCAAAACCTATGTCTTTTCTGTAATGTAGCCCTGAGCACATTTGATGTTTCATGGGCTTTTAGAGAAAAGAGTCTGAAGTGTTCTAGGCTGCTCTCTGCAAGTGATTGTTCCTCTCTGAGGTTAGTTTTTTCTTTGAAAGCAGGAAGTTGAAGCAGGTAATCCCAAAGGTCACTTCTAACACCCTGATCCTGTGATGATTTTTATTGATTTATTTAATTGAGCAAATTGGAGGGTGAAAAATATGAGCGATCATTTAACTTTGCAATATATGTAGTACAAATTCTGAAGACTGTGTGTGTCAGCCCGTGGGTTGTCTAATAACCACTTTAAACTCTCTGTTAATGCTATTCCCTATAAATTTCTATAATAACCCTTTCTTATTTGGAAAACTAAATTTATTATATTAAAGAAAAGGTTTATGGCATTTCTCATTCCCTGTGAATAGGATTGGTAGAAAACTATGCAATCTCCAAAATGCATAAAATATTTAGAATTTTAGGTTTTAATCTTCAAGGTTTCAAGTACCATAGTCAAGCATTTTTATTCTGACCTCTGAGTATATTTCACAACTAAACAACTCTTGCATCAAAATTATTCCCTGCGATTCACCCAGCAATTTACCTTTTCAACTTCTCTCTGGTTCCTCATTTCATCCACCCCCCACCTTCTTTCTCTTCTTGCAGCATCCCCCCCATATGTAAAACATACCAGTAGTTGGGCGGCGCCTGTGGCTCAGCAAGTAGGGCGCTGGCCCCATATACCGAGGGTGGCGGGTTCAAACTCAGCCCTGGCCGAACTACACAACAACAACAACAAAAAATAGCCGGGCATTGTGGTGGGCCCCTGTAGTCCCAGCTACTCGGGAGGCTGAGGCAAGAGAATCGCCTAAGCCCAAGAGCTGGAGGTTGCTGTGTGACGCCACGGCACTCTACAGAGGGGGATAAAGTGAGACTCTGTCTCTACAAAAAAAAAAAAATCATACCAGTAGTACACTCCCTTACCCCTCCACCCTCTACCCCACAAAGGCAGGGGTATAGTATGTATATATTTCTCATGGACTTTCTAACTACTATTTGGACCCTAAATGCCATGAATTTATGTATTCTAAAGCCAACTCAAATATTTTAGGAAACAGCATCTTGGTGATTTTATACACCCTGTCCCATAGTGTGTGGTTGTAAGGGAACTTGTAAGTAGTTGTCCTGTGACATGGGCACTGTAGGGAAAATTGTAAGTGAATGATGACAATAGGCTACTACTTACTGGCAAAATCACAAAGACCACTAAGCTCCAGGTCACCCGGATTCCCATAGCAACAAGTGATGTGTGCTGTTTGTATTATTCATTCAGAACTCATCCTTTTTCTGATGCACATGGAAAAACTAAGGACGTAGCGTACAGACAGGCTTTCCTGGTGTTACCGGGCATCTATACATGTAATATTTTGAGGAGAATTCAGTGGATGGAACTTAAGCTAGTGCTGGGGAGGAGTGGGGGCTGGGAAAGGACGCCATCTGTGCCCATGATGACAAACGCCATCATGGAGACTTCATTCGGGGTCCCTTTTATATATTTAGTAGAGCAGATTTTCCATTTCACACTTTCTAGATATATTTGTATTGCACAGATGTCAGGAAAATATCATGTGTGTGAAAGAAAAAAAAAAAAGATCAAATTTCACATCCATGGCCAGGGATTGTAATTCAATCATTCTATCCTTAAATTGACATCTATTTAATGTGTACAAATGTTCCTTGCTTTTGATTTCAGGGTTTAACAGAGCAGTTTGAGAAACACATAGTTAAAATTCAGAGATTCAGTTTAAGGGGTGGGGGGAAGATGAGGAGAATAGAATAAAGCATGGAAGACCTTGTTTTGGTGCCGCCACCAGCAGAGCTGGTGGAACTCATCAGCAATTGATTCCTCATCCTCCTTCCTGTAACGCACAGGCCAGCTGAAAAACATGCAGTCAATAGATTTTTATTCTCAAAAGGACAGCTTTTTTTCTTCACCCCTTATTCATAATTCCTTTTACCATCAAAACTTAAAACTACTCAATTAAATCTTTTCCCTCTATTTCAAGCACAAGTTATTTTTGTGGTAATGAGCATTTTGAAATTGAGGAAGAAAATAGTTTTCAGGGATTTGACAGTTTTGTTTCCTCCTCGCCCTGCCCCCGTGTGCACGATCAGGAACAAGCCCTGCGTGGAAAGGGGATGATGGCAAGGAAATAGCTGGCGTGCAAGCGTCCTGCAGCACCCGTAATGTAATAGAGGGTCTACAACCCTCCCCTGACTCTGCATCCCCCTGGCGATCGATTTTCTGTTCCCTTTTATAGAACAAGCCACAAAAAATTTGCCTCCCTGGCTTCCTTTACTCTCCATCTCCGCCTCTAAAGACACGTTTTTATTGTGTGATGTCTGGCTTATATTAACAATATGTTTAATGTATGTGTAACTTAGGAAGCAAAGTAAAACAAACCAGCCATGCAGCCGGGGAGCAGAATATCACGGGTCCATACGAGGCTGCCCCTGTGTCCCTGCCTCCTCCTTGCCCCTGGCACCTGCCCGGGAGGCACCTCCATTCGGGATCAGGCTCTTGTTCCCGTCACTGCCCTCCACCGGCCTCATGCTGGTCCCCGGTGCTCTCTACCTCATGAAGCACAGAAGCCGATTCTCTATCCCAGTTTTGCTGACCTCGGCAACATTTCACCCTGTGGACCACTCTCTCTCTCCTTCTTAAGCCCCTCACTTCTTCCAGAACAGCAGGTTCTCCCGGTTTTCCTGCTGCCCATCTGGATCTTCTGTGGATGGCCCCTGGATTTTTACCTTTCCTGACCTCTATGGCATGTTGACTTGTAAATGAGGGGAATTTCCCAGGACTTGGCTCTTAGTCCCCATATTCCTTCTCTTGGTCTCAATACGCTCCTTATGCTCGTGATTCCAAGTTTATCTCATCAGCCCTGACTCACTCCCAGAACTCCAGACTTGAATATGCAACCACCCGGCATCTCCCTTGGAATGCCACATAATCTTAAAATTAGTATGTGCAAAATGTAACCCTCAAGCTGCAGTCCCCCAACCTGCTTCTCCCGCAGAGTTCGCTCTGTTGGGGCCACTCTATCCTTCCAGTTCCTCAGGCCAAATTCCGGGGACGCCTCCTGACTTCTCTGTCACCCAAATCTACCTTTCAGCAAATCTATCTTCCTGTCACCCTGGGCATCCAGCGCTGCCACCCTGGTTGGTTCTCCAAGCTGGTTTCCTGCATCCCTTGCCCGTGTGCAATCTGGTCTCTATACAGCTGCCCAAATGAGCTTTTAAAAATGTACATCATATCATTCATTCATGGACAAATACTGAGTGAACATCTGCTGTGGGCCAGGCATTGGTGTAGTTGCTGAGGGAACACAACTCACAGACCCCTCTGCTCCTGAACGGACCTTGTGTTACTGCTTTACCCACAATCCTCCAGTGCTTCCGTCCCGCTCACAATGAAACCCAGACTCCTGATTTTGCCCACAGGGCTCTATCTAAGTCCTGCCTCACCTCTGTCCCAGTCCCCGGAGCCCTTGCTCTTCCTAGAACGTGCCAGGCACACTCTCACCTCACGCGCTGTTCCTGTGACCTGGAGGGACTGTCCCCCAGCCACCTGCATGTTGGATCCCTCAGGAATGAGGCGTCACGTCTTCAGAAAGGCCGACTCTGACCCCCAGCTTCCAACTGCTCTCTCCCGTCCATCGCCTTCTTTTCCCGCATACCACTTAGCCCCACACAATTTGTTATACATGTTCTTGCTTATGTGCTATTATCTGTCTCCCTTCCTAACCTGTAAGCCCTGTTAGCGCAGGAATATGTTTATTTACCCAGTGCCAGGACCATATCAGCGCACTGGGTGTGTGCTGCCCGGCTGAATAATGGAACAGGCACTTATCTTCACCAAAATTCAGCCTCGACCTTCCCTCTATATCCACTTTATGCCAGATAAAATCCCTTTAAAATCTGCTGGGGTAGAGTTTGGATGGTATTTTTGGGTCTCCATATCCTCTGAGAATGCTTTTTCTCTATAAACTATTCACTTCTCCCCCACAAAGAGATGTTCGGGGGAGTCTTTCTGGACATTTTCTAAGCACCGAGCCTCTGTGTTTCTTTCCAGGCTCGTGTTCTCTTAACGCTGCTCCTTAGCACCTAACAAGTAGTAGCCGGCTGCTCAATTATTGTTGGATCCAATCACTCTGTTATTGTTGTTGCTAGGACTTGATAAGTCTGCTTCCTCTGGACACACTGCCTTTGTCATCTTGGATTTGAGCATGTCATTCATGTGTGCTAAGCCTTCAAGAGTGGGCAAAGTCTACCCAATAAAGACTCAGTTCCTTAGGCTGGCAGCAGGGCCTATAGACTGTGGGCAGCCCATGTCCCTAGCATGCCCCTGTGATCCTCAGGGGCAGCCACGTGGATCCTTTTCTCCATTTCTTCAAACACGCTCCATGTTTTCCTGTAATTATGCATTTTTTCATTATGTTGTTTTCAACTCTTAGGCTCCCCACCCCTCTGTAAATTTACCCATTCTTAAAGCGCTAGCTTAAACCTCGCCTCCTAACAGAAGCTGTCCCTCAGTTTCCCAACAGGATATGATTTCTTCCCCCTCTGAATTCCCCTGGGATGGGTATCATTATATACTTGTTGTTTACTCTCTTGTCTCTCCGCCTTCCTAAATGCTGAGCACCTCAAGGTTAAAGACTGTGTCACATTTATCTCAGTATTCCTGAAAATACGTGTCCCAGTATCTACCTCAGCAGATGCTTCTCTGAATGTCAAATGAGTGAATGCAGGGAATAACCTAAGAATTTAGAAGGTCTGCATTTCGTTGCTTCTAGATGTTATGCACAGTCTATGCAACTGTGAAATGCATGCCATAATTGTAAGTTAAAAGTTAGAAGAGGTGGACACTACAAGGACAGAGAATTTTCTTTGCTGATTCTCCTGAGTGGCAAAGAATAGTGCTCTGCACTCAGTAACTGTTTAAGACTGAGGGAAGTGGATCGCTACTATCTCAGCCTTGTTGTATGCATGAGCAGACCTGAGGACTGGGGAGCTTTCCCAAGTTGACATGGAACCTCATTTTCTGCAGAGCGAGTCCTGTCTTTTTGCTGCTCTCTAGTCCTGCCATCAATAGCATCACACCTGAACTAGGGTTGCCCAGTAACCTTTTGTAAGTGGAGCCGCATCAATATTACCTTCTTACCAGTATCGGCAGGCTTCCTTCTTTAGATGAGGCCTAATTTTTAGATCTTCTGAAAGTAGCATCAGAGCAGAAATTTCAAAGGACTCAGAGACCCAGAAATACAAGACAACGGTTGGACGTTCCCACCCTGGTCTCTCCTCTGCTTGTGTATTTTATTCCTCTTGTGTATGTCTGAGCAGACTAGACTTCTTGGAGGCCAACAGTTGGGGATTTTGCTGAAACCTGTTTCTACATGAAAGGGTAAAGAGGTCAGTTCCTCTTAGAACCTTTCTTGGGGCACAATCAATGAGAATTAAGTCATCGGTTGTAATTTCAGCAGGGGGTTTTATTGGCAATGCTGCTTTCCTGCTTTGATAACAGCCTTCAATGGCAAGCTAGCACAATTTTTGATGCGGTACCTCTCAGGAACTTTGCAAGCATTCTCCATCCTGTTGTTGCAATAAAGTAAACTTTATCTTTCTTAGAAACATACATTTAAATCATGGTGTGACATCCTTGGGAAAAATAGTTGACATTCACTAACTGGTATTTTCATCTTTTTCCCAGGAGAGAGGGAAATATCACTACATGTATATAAATGTGTAAGGAAGCTTCAAGCTTCTGAAGACAAATTTGACCAGGGGACTACTGATCATAAACCAAAATAAAAATGTGCTATACGTATGTATACACACACATCTGTACACATAGACAACAAAACGTCCACATGACTACCTTCCTACACTGACCGCCTCCTTCTGTTGACCTAATTTTCATAGCCAGGACACGCACCACATGTATGTGTCACCACCATAGACCTAGTTCCCTATGTTGACCACCTCTGTATGTTGACCAGTTTGTTATAGTCCCTTGAGAGGTCACTTAACAGAGTTGTAATGTGTGGGTATGTACATATACATATATATATATACACACAAATATATAAAAACACGCAGGTTTTTAAAATTCTGGTTAATTATTTTCAAGTCATTTTCCATTACTTATTCGTTCAGAAAACACTTCTTGAACTTCTATTATGTGACAAGCATTTGTGGGTTTTGCGTGTGAAATTTTCCTACGGAGGCAAACATCTACTTAAAATACAAGGTGAAAATGTCTGAAGACAAAGAATTAAGTACCTGCAGCAGAGAAGCATCTAATTTGAGATGGCAAATCGAAAAAGTTGCAGTCTTTCAGGGTGATTATTTTATTTTTCCCACTATTTATGGAGTGTCTATTATGTGCCAGATGCTGGGCTGGGGCTGTTACCAGGAGGAGTGACTCCCCAGCCTCCTCTGGTCTTCACAGGGCTTAGAATGAAATCCGCCAATTTATATTATTGCTTCCCGAAGAGCTACTCACAGTTTGGTCATTAAGCAGAACAACTGCCTTTGTCAGGGGCTGAGGAAGCTTTGTGCTATTCTTGGATTAAACTTCATTTTATGGAAACTGAACACTGTTGTTGATCTTAGGGCCAACGCACTGAGTCAGTTCCCTGAGAGGCCACCGCTATAAGAACATGCCCCCTCTTGACCCGAAGTTTTGCCACAAATTTCCTTTTTGCCAGTGATCCAGAGAGTCTTCTGGAGCTGGGAGAACTTTTTGTCTAAATATTCCATGGGGACTTTAGTGAACAGCTGTGTCAAGGGACATTCTGCAGACTTGGCCTGAAATTCAGATTTCTGTGGTTTCTGCCCACTCCGGACCCATAAGTAAAGTGATGTGCATGGTCAGCAGGTGGACACGGGTGGGGTGGCCGCTGCTTCCAGAGCACACAGGACCCTGAACCCCAGCCTGGTTGCCTGACTTATGCTGTGGAATAGTGGTCTCATTGCCCTTCAATTCAGGTGGGCTATGGGTCGTAAGGGAGGCAGGAAGGCTGGACCTCCTCTCCAGAGGTCCGTGTCCTGCTTTGGGTTAAATGGCATTTATTACTTTAATCTAGGATGTTTTTTAGTTTCTTGGAGAACGCGTTGAACGACCCATCTCAGCCACGTAGAGAAAGTTGAGGGGTTATGGTTAGGTAAATAAAACAAACCTAAACCCAGATTGTACCTGCAGTCTTTAGGTGTGGGAGTGATGGGGCGAGTGGGAATGTGGGGAGAATGTGAAGCTCTGAGAAACCTTTCTTCTGTGGTACTGACCTGCCCTCTCCCTTTTCCAAGTGTTTATTTGTCTCTACCGAACAATGTAATTGATGCACTATTTATAGGGAAACATGAAACTTTGCGGTAGATATATTTTCTTAATTGTTAGACCTCTTGCCTTTCAAATGTCATTTCAAAGGTGAAAGAAAGTGAATGGCTTTGTTTTTACGTGTAGCATTATCTTGGTATGAATTTGCAAAAGGCTTTTGAGGGATCCAGATATTTTATTTTTCAAATCTATTTTTTCAAAGTGCTATTAGCAGGTGGAACTCATGACTTCAGGCAGTTTTCAGGCAATGAGCTCAGTGAGATTTGAAAATTAGCTAAGCCATTTATAGATTCATAGAATGCTGGCTGAGTAAGGAACCTGAGCCATGGTCCTATTTAACCCCCTCACATTCCACACATCTCTGAGGGCCATAGAGCTTGCATTTGTTGGAACAAAAATAGGAATCTGTCCCGGGACTCGTGGCCTTATGCTCTGCAGCACCCTCTGCAAGTTCATTTTAGGGTACTTGGCCGTCCTCAGTCCAGGCAGATGGTTCAGCAAGCAAGGTGCATAGAGTTTCAACGCACTCAGTGCGGGGAGTGGGGGCTGCAGAGAGCTGGAGCTCATTCTGGTTGCTACTTAGCTTCAAGCCAATTGTTGACGGTGTTCCTTGTTCTTCACATTTCTCTAAAAAAACCTAAAGATGGGATTTTTAAGAGAAATTTTATAATTTTAAGCTGTTTTCTGCTCATTCAATTTAATGATTTTACAACACTAGGCGGGCCAAACCAGGCAAGTCTCAAATTTGCCACCCCTGCTCTAGGAAAACTGTTTTCGAGATGTCATAGTTTGGGCTGCTATAGCCAAGTACCATAGACTGAACGGCTTATAAACAACAGAAATTTATTTCTCACAGTTCTGGAGGCTTGAGTCTGAGACTGGGAGACCAGAACGGTGGGCTCTATAAGGGAACTCTTCTGGATTGCAGACTGCAGACTTGTCCTGTATCCTCGTCAGTTCTGTCTGGGTGCTCCTTGGTCCCCCAGTTCCCAGTGTCAAGAATGAGTCTGTTACTGAGTTGAGCCCTTGACGCAGTGATCACAATACAAAGCAATCTCGCACACAACATCCAATGTGAAGCAAATAGACATCTCAGAGGGAGAGAGGCGTCATTCCCCATGAGTGGAGAAGATGTCCAAGTCTGAGCACACACTGTCTTTTATATCCTCACTGGTTTGTCCCACCTTTCTCCTGGCAGGATTGGTTGCCTTTGGGGTGATTGACAGGTTGAGATTACATAACAGGTTAGATTATATAACTGTGTCCTTACTATACATGTGTCCTCCCAGAATCTTTCATGAAAACTCCACCCATGTTATGCTAATGAGATGTAATGGTCACCAGGTCAGTTAAAGGTCACTATGACTTCTTTACTGTTCATGTTCCCACCAGGGAATGATTCCTAGTCACAATTTGGTTCCTAGCAACAATTTGGTTTCCACTTTCTGCCCTTAGCCACTTCCTTGCCTGCTTTGCCATTCATTTTCCCTCCTCCAGCCCTAACATCCTCAGATGGTGATAAAGACGGCTAGAGGGTCTCTGGGCCTTTTTTAGGAGGGTTCCAATGCTAATCATGTTCATGGCCTAATGACCCCCCTCTAAATACCATCACATGGCAGGTTAGGCAAACATTCAGTCCACAGCAGAGGATTTCTGTCAATGGAAACACAGGACCATGCTTATGCCTTCAGATACTAAAATCTACAATGTAGTAGCAGAAGGGCTTGGTGCCTCCTAACTTGCTCTGAAGAATGAAAACTAGTGGGTAGAAGATTTTGACTCAATAACAAGAAATATTTTTTTATACTCAGAACTGTTCAAGAAGTATGAGGCTTTAGCATGCCAGTGTGCCATTGAGCAGAGCCCTGCTGGCCTTTGTTTGGGGACAGTGGCTAGGTCTCCACACGATGGAGGTTGGGAGGACTGGTCTTTGCCCAACCTGGAGCTCTGTCTAAGCTAAGGAGACCTTGCTTTCTTCCCGGGCTTTGCAGTTACCTTGAGAACTGCCAACATTCCATGGGAAATGGCCCACATGCTTTGGGAACAAGACCTATTTAGATACAAGGTACACATATAAGACTTTGCTCTCACTTTCTTTTTTGAATAAAACTCCACCAGCCTGAGTCTCCTTCTTGCACTCTGATGGGTCGTGCCTTGCCTTCATGTATAATTGTTCTATTTTCTCTTGTCTGTAAAGCATTGTATAAACCTTATTCACCTACTACTATCTGTATCTACAATCTACTTCTATATTTCTGCCCCACCACTAGGAAAATTCCCCTCTTTACTTGATTTTTGCTATCGCACCTTAAAAAATTTATTTTTAAAATATGTATATCACTCGTATATATCATTATCTAGAGCAAGAGTCTGCAAACTAAAGTTGGTGGCTTTCTGATTTTGTAAATGAGGTTTTATTAGGGCACAGTGGTGCCAGTCCCCACTTACAGTCACTTTTGTGGTTACTTCTATGCCACATTGAGGGAGCTGAGTAGTTAAGACAGAAACCATAAGACCCACAAAACCTAAAATGTTTACTAACTGGCCCTTTAAGAAACCATTAACTGACCCCTGATTTCTATGGTAACTCTTCTAACAGGCACACCTTGTTGGATTGTGCTTCCCTTCATTGCACTTCACAGACACTGTGTTTTTCACAAAGTGGAAGTTTGTGGCAACCCTGTGTCCAGCAAGTCGAGGGGCACCATTTTGCCAAGAGCATGTGCTGACTACATGTCTCTGTGCCATATTTTAGTAACTGTCAAAATATTTCAAGCTTTCTCATTATTACTTTCTCTTATGGTGATCTGTGATCAGTGATCTTTGATGATCACTTTGTAATCATTCTGGGGCACCATGAACCATGCCCACAATAGACGATGAACTTGGCAAATGTTGCGCGCGTTCTGACTTCTCCGCTGACTGGCCATTCCCTCATCTCTGTCCCTGTCACTGGTCTTTCCTATTCCCCACGACATAACAGTATCCAAATTATCCAATTAATAACGCCACAATGGCCTCTAATTGTTCAAGTGAAAGGAAGAGTCACATATCTCTCATTTGAGATCAAAAGCAAGAAATGATTACGCTTAGTAAGGAAGGCGGATTAAGAACCAAGACAGGCAGAAAGGTAGGCCTCTAGCACCAGTTATTACAAGTTACTGCCAAGAATAAGTTCTGGAGAAAATTTAAAGTGTGACTTTAATGAACATAGGATGATTTAAAAAATGAAGCAGCCTTATTGTTGATAGGGACAAAGTTTTTGTGGTCCGGATAGAAGATCAAATCAGCCACATCCTTCCCTCAAGCCAAAGCCTAATCCAGAGCATGACCTTCACTCTCTTCAATTCCATGAAGGCTGAAGAGGTGAGGAAGCTGTAGAAGAAAATATGGAAGCTAGGTTTAAGGGAAAAAAGCTGTCTCTAGCTAAGATAAAAGTGTAAGATAAAGCAGTAAGTGCTTATATAGAAGGCGCAGCAAGTTATTCAGAAGTCCTAGCTAACAACACTGGCGAAGGTGACTCCACTAAACAGCAGATTTCCATTGTAGATGAAACAGCCTTCTGTTGGAAGAAGATTCCATCTAGGACTTTCACGGCACCAGAGGAAAAGCCAATGAGTGGCTTCAAATCTTCAAAGGACAGGCTGACTCAATTGTTAGAGTCTAATGCAGCTGATGGCTTTAAGTTGAAGCCAATGTTCATTAACCATTCTGAAAATCCTAGGCCCTCAGAATTATGCTAAATCTACTCTGCCTGTGCTCTCTAAATGGAACCACAAAGCCTGGATGACAGCACATCTGTTTATCACATGGTTTTCTGGATATTTTAAGCCCACAACTGATTGAAACCTACCGCTCAGAAAAAGGATTTCTTTCAAAATATTACTGCTCATTGACAATGCACCTAGTCACCCAAGAGCTATGGTGGAGATGTATAAGATTAATGGTGTTTTCATGCCTGCTAACACAGCATGCCTGCATTCTGTAGCCCATGGACTAAGGAGTCATTTTGACTTTTAAGTCACAATTTAAGACACACATTTCATAAAACTATAGCTGCCATAAATAGCAATTCTTCTGATGGTTCTAGGGAAAGTAAATTGAAAACCTTCTGAAAAGAATTCACCATTATAGATGCCATTAAGATCATTCAAGACTTTGATCATGAAGTCAAAATATCAACATTAATAGGAGTTTGGAAGAAGTTGATTCCAACCCTGAATGATTACTTTGAAGCTTTCAAGACTTCAGTGGAGGAAGTGACTGCAGATGGGGTGGAAATAGCAAGAGAGCTAGAAGTAGAAGTGGAGCCCGAGGTGTGACTGAATTCTTGCAATCTCAAGATGAACCATTTTTTTTCCTTTACATTTTAAGTTTTTGAACTTATTGCCAATTAAATACAGAGTTTTCATTTCTTAGCTTAACAAGGAAGGGGGATACACTGAACCAGTCCGTACACTGAGCACGTCAATCTAAGCTTGTGCATGTACACAGCTGAAATCAATTATGAGCTTTACCCTGACAAATGCTAGGGGAACTTTTTAAAAGTAGGTGTTTTTTTTTTTTTAATTTCAGATGAATGTGAGCATATAAATAACCAAGTCACAATATTTGAATCTGTTAGGTAGAGTCCGTCTTATAGTAATGTCCTGCACCCAAAAGGTGTGCCGTGCACCCCTACCTTGTGCCCATCCAGTGGGAGCACCCCAACCCCCCTTCCCCTCTCTCATTCCCCTCTCTCCACCTTGAAATGAACTTTTCTCCTATGTGGGCGTGAATTAGATCATCTAATGGCTTCATAGTAGTATTGAATACGTTGGATATCTGCTTTTCCATTCTTGTGATACTTTACTGAGAAGAATGTGTTTCAATCCCATCCAGGTTAATACAAAAGATGTGAAGTCATCGAAAGTCGTTTTATGGGTATTAAATGTCTTTCACGCTGAAGCCATCGTACATACAGGGCACAAACGGAGCTTTTGTATTTGCCTTTATTCTCCATTTAAGTTTTAAAATGCTACTATAGTTGAATATGAAAATGAAAGCAATGTCAGTAGTAAGCATAATCCCTCGGTCACTACCACATACACAATGCCAGTAGTGAGTGTTATGTGCCGGCCACAGTAAGACGTTTGACACTCAACACCACCTCACACGCTCCTCTGGTGCGACGGTGCCTTCTTTCCTGATTTGGATCAAAGGTCACCAGTTCTGTTGAATCCATTTCATCAGTCTCTTCTATTTCTTTCCTCTTGGGTAGCAGTTTTTCCAGCAAAGAACGTGAATTAGAGAGAAAGGCATTTTCAGGAAAGTTCACCTTAAATCTGATGATTAGGTGACCCTTCTTATACGGTCTTTGATGAACTGGTGTGGCTTCATTTAGCACCACTATGGAGATACCGGACAGCTGATCTGGATAAAAGGTGATGACTGTGGTTCAGTTGTCAAGAGTAGATATTGGGAAACCACACATGTTTTAACCAGCTGTATGTCCATATAGTATGAAAAGGTCATTTCATTGAGTGAAAACCTCATGGTCCTTGTGATCCAACACAATAGTAACGACTCCAGGCCCTGGTCCTTGTTCTTGGTCTACTTCACTATGGAATGTCATCTTTGGGCCATCACTTGTGCCTTTTTTTTTTCAGTAGAACTTCTAGAATCTTTTTCTCTTAAACTGTCTTCTTTCCACTGCAGCTTTTACGTCTTTCTTAGGGACTGATCCATTTCCCGTGGCCCTGACTCTCTGTGCAGAGGCACAGAATTTGCTGACCCATTCCAGATCTCATCCGATGAAGTTTTATTTATGTTCCAACACCTTGGCAATTGGGACAGCACCTCTACCGCTCCTTTCCTACTACCTGGACCTTCACGTTTGTCACAAATCACATTCTTTCGCAGAGCCAGTTTTCTTGTGGACCCATTATGTGAATCTCCTAAAGTTACTGAGAGTCCATGTACATATTTCTTTTTGCTCTGTGCATCTGTCCTCCTCCAAAAAACATATCAAAGACGTCCATGGGGCAGCCCAAACTGCTATCACTTCTAACCTCTTTCATTGCCTGTTTTTCTTCTTTGTCATCTAATTCTCTTTTCTTCACATCAGAGAGAACTTTTTAAGTTTGAGAAGTCTGTTGAAAATTTTTCATGAATTCTTATCAGGCTGGCACTTCAAGGCTCATTTTCCATATACAATTCTTCATAAGCGGCATTGGGTTTATCCCCTAATATATCATAGTAGGTGGTTTCCTTCCCCGTTTCTATTTCCACAGCCAGGGAGCAGGCAGAGGTCAGGGTGGGGTAACTGGAAGCAGCACACACCTGACAGCAGTCGGACAAGCACTGCTCCGTCACCTCTCACTGAGCGTTCTAGAAAGTTCCCTCATGATACACCTTTCTTAGATGAGGAGATGCTTCTTGTGGTTGAACAAAGAAAGTGGTTTCTTGAAATCAAATCTGTTCCTGGTGAAATTCTGTGAATATCATTGAAAACAATAAGAAAGGATTTAGAATCTCATGTAAACTTAGTTGATAAAGCAGCAGTAAGTTTGAAAGATGTTCTACTGGGGGTAAAATGCTGTCAAACAGCATCACGGGCTACAGATGGATTTCCTCTTTTCCCTCCCTTCCTTCCTTCTTCCTTTTAGTAAAAAGAAGAGTCAATCGATGTAGCAGTCAATGGTTATCTTATTCTAAGAAATTGCCACAGCCACTCCAACCTTCAGTAGCTGTCCCCCGCTAAACAGTCAACAGCCTCTAACACTGAAGCAGGACTCTCTGCCAGCAAAAAGATTGTGACCCATGGAAGGCTCAGATGATCATTAGCATATTTTAGCAATAAAATATTTTTTATATGTACTGGGAAACCAAAAAATTGTGTGACTCATTTTATTGTGATAGTCACCATATTGCACCGTATTGCAGTGGTCTGGAACTAAACCTGCAGTATCTCTGAAGTGTGTCTGTATTAAATAGATATCTTAAAAACAAAAAGACAAGTGTAAAAGATAAAATAACCACCTGTAATGAGGTGATCAGACGGAAGAACCATTGATGTCTTAATATATTTCCTCTAAGCATATGCATTTGTCCCTTGGTATTGATGGGTGATTGGTTCTAGGATCTCCCACAGATAACAAAATCTGAAGATGCTCAAGTTCCTGAGATAAAATGGCATAATATTTGCATATAGCCTATGTTCATCTTCCCATATACTTTAATTCATTACTTATAAAACTTAATACAATGTAAATGCTATGTAAGTACATGTTATACCGCACAGTGTAGGAATAATGACAAGAAAAAAGTCTGTACATTTTCAATTGAGAAAAAATTAATACTAGGAAACCTTATAATATGGTTGGTTATTTTATTAGGTCAAAAGAAAAAAAATACTGCTTAGATCAGTAAATTCCCAATTTAATGTTTAGACAAAATCCTTTCCAAATACAGTAAATCCTCTGTAAATTGACCACCCACAGAACTGTAACAAACTGGTCAACATACAGAGATGGTCAAAAAAGGAACGAAGCCTACTGTACTGATCTATATGTGTGCTACATAGCCAGTCTATGAAAATTAGGTCAACTAGAGAAGGTGATCAATGTAGGGAGGTCGGCAACTATGGAGGTTCTTTTGTACTTTCAATCTGCAGCTTGTTGAATCTACTGATATGGAGCCCAAGGATACAGCCAACTATATACAGGGAATCATACCATGAATATAATTTGTGTTCATTTAGCAATGTATTAGATGTATTTTCCTCTCATACAATTTTTAATATATACAATTTATATATATAAGTATATATGTGTGTATGTGTCTATATATATTAGATACATATGAAATATAGACACATACATACATATATACTTATATATATATGTAAAGGGCTGAGTATCTCTTATCTAAAATATTTGGGACCAAAAGTGTTTTGGATTTGGGATTTTTTCAGATTTTGGAATATTTGCAAAAATCTACATGTACATATTTCCAGTAGCTAGGACTACAGGGGCTTACCACCACCTGTGGCTAATTTTCTTTTTCAGAGGCAGAGTCTTGTTTTGTTGCCAAGGCTAGATCGTGGTGTTGTTCTTAGCAATTTGAATTAAGTATGTATAGAATAGATGTTAACTACCATCTTCAGTGTGGTTTAAGATGTGTCTTTTAACTTTATTTGTTAATGTTTTTTCCATTTATTTAATTCTTCTTTGTGCCTTTAATTTTATTTACGATTACCTATCAATTAAGGTGGTGATCTACAGATTTCTGCATCAAAAGGTGCAATTCATCTTCACACTTAGTAATAAGGGCATATTTCTATTCCCCAATAAACTTTCACTTAATTTGTGTTCTCATCCAATAGGACCCTTCCCTGAATCTACATTCAGGGTTGCAAAATGGTGGCTTTCCAATTCTACAAATCCTTCTGCATTTATTTGCTGTCAATTTTCTGTGAAAAACAGCTTTCCCTTTCCTCTCTTTCTTTCCCTTTTGGGGGGAGGTGAATATGAGTTTCTTATAGATTTTTTTATTTACTCAGTGTGATGCAATCATTATTTTTTCTAATGCTCAAATTAACTCAGTTTTGGCCAATGGTGCTTTTTATATTATCTTTAAAACAAGATATTGAGTGTTTACATTTCTTTTCAATTTTCTACCCCCTTTCTTCCTCTACCCACCTGCCTCCCGCCCCTCTCCCTGCCCCTTCCTTTCTTTTTTTTTTTGTTAGTTGGGGGTAGAAGGTGATTATTATATTAGCTAAAAACAAAACAATGTTGAGGAATAGTGGTGAAAGGAGGTCTTCTACCTAGCTCTAGCTCTTATCTTTAAACTGGATTTAGTTGTTCACTGTTAAATACAACCTGTTTATTTGAGTTTTTTTTAAATAAGAGGAAAATGTTATTCTATTTATAGTTTAGTCAGTATTTAATCATGTCTAAACATTAAATTGGGAATTTACTGATCTAAGCAGTATTTTTTTTCTTTTGACCTAATTAAATAACCAACCATATTATTAGGTTTTCTAGTATTAAATTATCCTTATAGTCTTCAAATACACCAAATCTGAACATTGTCTATTATTTTTTTAATTCTGTGTGATTCAATATATTTAGTTATACATATATGACATATGTGTATAGAAATGCATGTGCGTATGTTAAGGAATAAATGAGATTAGTGTGCATTTTTCTTATATTATATATTTGAAATTTAGAAAATGAATTGGGAAACTTTTTTAATTTTCCCCAAAAATGAATATGATTTCATGATGATTATTCTCTGGAATTCGGAAAGCCTTTATTGGTAAAATCTCCTTGGGCCTTTTTCTGGATTATTCTGATAAATTAATGAATTAAATCTGATTGTTGGCTGGCTTAATGCCTTTTGCAACAATTTAGATGGAAACGGCGACCATTAGCCTAAGTGAAATATCTAAAGAATGGAAAACCACACACCGCATGTACTCACCATCAAATTGGAACTAACTGAAGAGCAGGTATGTTCTTACAGGGAAGTAAAACTTTACAGAAATCAAGCTGTGGGGAGGGGTGAGGAGAAGAGGGTGGGTACGATGAACACTTACCTAGGTGATGGGCACACATAGAACCCAGACTCAAGCATCATAAAAGTGTTTCATGTAACCAAAAACATTTGTTGGCAGTCCTTTGAAAAACTTCCTCATTGTCATTGGTCTATTTAGTTACTACTTCTACTTGAGATCTTGTATCTAATATGTTCAAATATGTGTGTATTTTTAATAATGCATTTTTTGTGTCTTTTGCTCTTCTTTTTATGCTGCCTTGGATTAAAATGTATTTATTTCTTTCCATTGGCCCCTGTTAATGATTTTAAGGCAGTCACGCTTTCCAGGGAGCTGAGGGTTGGCCTAAGAATTCTTCTCAACTTAGATCTGTGCATTATCACATGTAGGATAGAAGGTACTGCTTCATCTATCTTTAGAAAATACAATCAGTCATAAAAACTCTAATTTGTTCAAATTTACCTAAATTATGGTCTTCGATAGCTCGTTTCTCATTCTGAACTTTTAAGACAGACTTATTCTTAAATCTAAATGAGATGAGTTTCCCCCATCCATAAGATTTTGGGGGAAATCTATGCTAAGCAGTTTTTAAAGTGACATATTTTCACAATCTTTCAATATATTGGGGGGTATTTTTTTCTTTCTTTGATAAATAATGTTTTGACTGTGACTATTACTTTTGTGTCGGAACTTTTGCCTCAAGACTCTTGAGATATTATTCTGCCGCTGGTGATCACGGTGAAGTCTGAGAGCTGCCTAAACTTAAATTCTTTGTAGATAACCTGAATGATTTTCCTGTGTGGATAAAGGATTAAAAGATGTAATTGGAACATTTTGCTAAAATGTCTAGGTAATATAAAGGTTTCTGTTGTTATTGACTTTACTGGAAACATAAAGAACCTTCTAACTTGCATACTCCACATCCAAAAATTTTTTGACTGTTATCATTTAGTGTATTGCTTCTGCTCCTGTGTTATTGCACTTTTCTCAGGGATAGTGTTACAGGCTGTTGTTTATCTGCCAATATCTCCTTTCTCCTTTTTCCTTACTAACAGTACCTCAATTTAATTTGGGAATGGTCCCACTTAAAAGCTTTATTCCCCTGTCTTCTTGCAGGTCATATGACATACTTAAATACAATGAGATATATTTAGAAGAAGGGTGGGGTTGACTCATTTGGCATGCTGAAGGTGCCTTGTTCTAACTTCATATTAGATCTGGAATATATTTGTGATGGCTGCAGTGGTAGCAGCCATCTTGTAAGCTGAGGAGGACAGCCACACAAAAAACATGGTGGAGCTAGGGCTAAAAAATAGTCTGTGCCCTTATACATCAAAGTGGCTATGCAAATGTTAGAGGCTTGTTTGGTCCATATCTTTGAACAAAGTCCCTCTCTCAGATCAACAAAGGTAGATGATGTGCACCTATCATATTTTTTGATGTACAGATTTTTCCTTTGACTCCTTCTGTTCCTTAGAGAGCTCTTCATTTCTTTTTTACATCTCTAAGTTGAATTTCCACTCCAAAGCAGGCTTTATGTCTATTATTACCATTTAATTTTCATGATTTAGTCTCCTATTCAAGCCCTATCTTTTTTCATTTAGACTTGCATTTCATCCTATTTGGTTTGATTTCTGAATTTAAATTTTTTTCTGAAATCAAGTTTCTTAAATTCTTTTTCACCTTATTTCTCATCTGGTTTTACAACGTCTTTTGCACATTTAGGACATTTTATTCAGGATACAAAATAGACATATTTTATACTTTTCTACTGTTTGCTATTTTAGCATCTTTTCAAACTATGCTTTTGCCTGCCTTCTTAGAGTTGTATTCCCTTATTGCTGAAAAATCAAGTCACCTTTAGACAGAAAAACAATCCAGACTGCTGTTTACCAAATTACTAGGGATGCGTAGTTCTGTCTGTTCTCCTTGGTTCTGGGTGGGTTCTGCCAAGATCAGAAGAGTCCTAATGTTAACTAGAGGACAGGGGTATGAGGTGTCTAGATCCAGTTATATTTTATTTATTTAATGCTTAGTTGGCATTTATCTATTGCTAACATCTCTAGGACTTATTCTGAATGAGCATCTTCCCAAGGTTGCCAGGTGTGTTTCTCTGATGTTTGTTCCTGGATGACAGTATAGTATAAGGGGAGGCACACTCAGAACTCTTAAGTTCTTCACTCACAAGGGAGGCAGACTCTAATCCTGGGGCAGACAGCACCCTGCCTGGTCCTCCTTCCTCAGCTGGGTTGAAATTAGAGGGAGCTGCTCTCACTTCCCAACAGACTTAGAAAAAACTCCACTTAGGAGGAAGAGCTGTAAAAATGCATCACGTGGGGAAGCAATGTCTCCTTAGTGGAGGAGTGACAACCCATTTTCTGGTGGGGTGTGGCTCTTGCCTCAGCCTCATCTCTGAAATAGGGTGGTGTGTAGAAGCTTCCATATCCTGTTTTCTTCTAAATCGCCCCCTCAACAGATCACAGTTTTGCAAGCCAACCCATCTACGCTGAAGCTAAGAGAAATTTCCCCCAGGGAGCTGCAAAACACTGATCAGTGTCACCCCCTCCCAGTGCTGTGCCCTTGGGAGCATTATAGGCAATGAGTGTCCCCTCTCACCTCTATTGTGGTGATGGCCAAATCTAGCCCAAGATTTTCCTGATATAAAGTCTAATCCCACTGAGTTTTCAAGATGGTTCATCCGAGAAACCCTTCATCACCTCAAGTTTAATATGTCCAAAGCTAAACTGAGGACTTCTCCTAGTAATGACATTCTAATGCTCCTAGCTCTTAAAGCTTGTAATGAAGCAACCAGGTCCATTGTCCAAGTTAACATACTGGAGTTAAGCAACCAAAGACAGAGCATCCCCTAAATACCCTTGAGCGTGTTGCAGAATCCCACGGTCCAGTCTGTCCATTCTCACTGCTGCCACTATTGTGTGGGATTTAACCAATTCATGTCTGAATCACCTGCTTATCTTTTTCTTTTGATCTCTCCCCCAGGCCCCAGGGCAGGAATATCAATTCCGGGGTGATCTTGTTTGAAGCAGAAGCTCAGTCATGCCAGCCTTAGCTGAGGAGTTGCTGACTCCTCCGTGTGGTCTGTGGTATAGGTTCAGAGACCTTGACAGAACATTCTAGAGCTTCCACAGGGCTGCTCCACACTCATCTATCCATTGCTTCCCTCTCTAAAATGGATACGCATCTCATTGGTAGCATCCACACATATATTCATCCTCAGCCCTTGGATTTTGTTTTGATGTCTTTTCTGCCTGCAATGCTTTCTACAAATTCTTTATCGCCAGTTTAGCTCTCACCCACTCCCAAAGATTCAGCTTAAATCCAGTCATCCTATTGTCTTAACACCTTTTTTGTTTTCGTGAAGATTCTTGCCATTGTACGCTAAATCAGAGACATACACATTTGGCAATGATTTCAGTAAATTTGTTTATCACTTCTTTTATATCGCTCTCGTTTAAGTGTCTTATTTGTGCTGTTCCTCTAAAGAACGTGCAATAAATAGAACTGATTTATCCCCCCTCTGTCGTAAGCGTCAGAATAATAACCTTCCAGCGTGGCAAGGTAATGTAGGGAGAGACTTTCTTTTCTGTGCCGTCGGAGTTGCTGGTACTCGGGATGGCGTAACCAGTTGTGCAGCAATTACTAGAAGGCTAGGTGAGGACGTCATTTCGTGCTTTACCCTTGCTTGGCTTGTGTAGTCAATGTTTAGTTTGCACTGATGATGAACTATCTCTTTATTGAAAACAAGGGTTTTGTTTTTATTTTTATGTCTATATTTTCTTTCTCTTCTTACTTTTTTCCCTTCCTCTTTTCCGCCCTTTCTCCCTTCTTCTCTTCCTTCCTTCTTCCACTTCCTAAAGCACAGATTGCTCCAACACTGCCAGTAAGTTAATCATGAAGCACCAGGTGGTTTTCTTATGGGAGGCAGGAGTTTGGGGTCGCTTGGAGGGAGTTCATCTATCGGGTCCTTTCCCCACGTTTCTCATTCCTGAATTGCTGTTATAAAAGGCCTAACTCCTCTTGCCTGGTATATTTTCCACTCCCGTAGAACCATCACCTTCCTAATCTATGTCTATAACGTTTGCTTTTAGATCAGTTAGGCCATTAGGACAGTGATCTGTGTCTTAGTAAAAGACTGAGTAACCTGCAAATGTAATCAATATTTTTTAGGACAGATTTTTCCAAAGTGCTTTCCATAACTATTATAGGATGAAAGCTATAAACTATTATAGGATGAAAATAGAGTGTATTCAGGGATGGAGAAGAGATTTCCAAGGTCAGATAAAGTGGTTTGAACAAAGAGATACAGGTTTCTTTGCTGCAGAAATCTCTGCGGGCCTGAGGCTGCTGCGGTGGTGAAGCTCCCCCGGGGAGGGTTCGCAGAGCCTGAGCAGAAGCCGCTCAGCCCTGGGCAGCTGTGCTGAAGTGGTGCCTCTGGGAGGGAAACAGAGACGCGACCCCAGGGTGGCTGCCATAGCTTTCCAAGAAGCATTTCTCATGAAACTCTTTTTCTTCAGAGAATATCTTTGTGGAATAGTGTTTTATGGGAAACATCATGTCGAATCTCAGCGTGGACTGTTGCAAATCCTGTAATCAGGGGAAAACTGGAGCTTTGCCACAGAGTTTGGCCACTAAAATGGTACCAGTTTGGTTCAGAAATGCTAAAGACCACTTCCTAGAGTACGTGTTAAAGACGTGATACTCCTTGGTGCTGCTGGGAGACCCTGCTGCGGGAATTCACTCCAACTTAGAGACTCCTATGTTCTTGTTTTATTAATGTTACATTTCCCCTTTTATAACATTTAGCATTTCAGCGTTGTTTTAATGTGATATTTTCACATCATTCATGTCATTCTAGTGGGTTTTCTTTTTGTTTCTGTCTCTCCATTTTATTATCTTTCTCATTTGTACTATTCCTGCTTTTTATGTTTTTCTTTAGCTCCCTTTCTTCAAAAATTTAACACAATTTAATGTCGTTCTTAGCTTTCTAATCTTTTAGTTTACTTTCTAATTCAAATTTGGTTGCATTTTCTGGTTTCTCTCTCTCTCTCTCTCTCTCTTTTTTTGAGACAGTGTCTATGTTGCCAGCCTGGAGTGCAGTAGTAAGATCACAGCTCACTACAGCCTCAAACTCTGGGGCTCAAGCCGTCCTCTCATCTCAGCGTCCTGAGTAGCTGGGCCTATACGTGCACACCACCACACCCTGCTGACTTTTCTCTTAATTGTTTTATTTCATTATTAATTTTGAAGCTTTCATTTCTGGGAAAAGAAATACAGTGCAGTACCTAAGATCAGAGATCAGCTTTGAGATCAGATAATATGGTTTTCACTGCTCTTTCTACCAGTTCTTATCTGGTAAATAAGATGTTTAGCCTCGCTCTAAGCTTCAGTGTTCTAATCTGTAAAATGGAGTCAGGTGATGATGAGTTGTTCCATGTATGAAATGAAAAAATGCATGTAAAGTTCTTAGCCCAGTGCTTAGATAACAATGATCTAATAAAGGTTATTTATGAAGTTAATATTATTGCATTTTAAGCTGTGTTATCTTCTCTTTGTTGTTAGGTAATACATTTGATGATTTTCTTTCTATTTACCTTAAATCTTTGAAATTTTGGATTTTGTGATTTTTTTTGTTTTATTTCATCTCTATTTCTTTTCATTCTTTTTTTAGTTTCTCCTGAATCTTGTTATTTTCATAACTTACCTTTATATGGTACATGAAGAAGGGATGAAGGAAAAGGTGAAATGAGGATTCCCATGACCAGCAGGGGTCACAGGTCACAAAGGCTCTTCTCTTTAACTGACAGTGACTGCTTCCCCTCGAATATCTTGTCTGCTCTCCAGACAAATCTTACTGTGAGCACTTCATGAATTCCTTCATGAGCAAATATGAATTTCCCGCGTTGAGGCTGGAGTAATACTGTTCCTCTGTTCCTGCATGGCACTAGTCAACTGTGAAGAATCCAGAGGTGAAACCCAAGGCCTTCATCATCCACTGTTTTTTTTTCTTTTTAGACAGAGTCTCACTTTGCTGCCCTTGGTAGAGCACCACAGCGTTATAGCTCACAATAACCTCAAACTCTTGGGTTCAACTGATCCCTTGGCCTCTGTTTTTCATTTTTAGTAGAGACGGGGCTCTCGCTCTTGCTCAGGCTGGTCTCAAACTCCTGAGCTCAGGCAATCCACCCACCTCGGCCTCCCAGAGTGCTAGGATTACAGGCGTGAGCCACTGCACCCAGCCTATTTCTGTTACTTCTGACAGTAGTTTCTAAATGTGTTATGATGAAGATCTAGGTCTTAGATCACAATGGAGATTCAGTATATCATGTGCAGTTTTCTCCCACCAGGTCAGGAGACCCCAACCTAGTGCAAACTCTGCCCTCTGTTAGTCATGCTGGGCTGCAGCAGCAGATAGCACAGACGCGGGGCTTCAACAACAGAAATGCCTTTTCTCACAGTTCTGGAGGCTGCAAGGCCGAGGTCACGGTTTCTGCTGGCTCAGTTCTGCTGAGGGCATTCTCCATGGCTGGTAAGCGGCTACCACCTCACAGTGTGCTTGCTTGGACTGTTCCTCCATGTCTTTCTGCAGAGAGAGAGCGGGAAAGAGAACAGGAGCATGGGTGCTCTGGTGTCTCTTCTTCTAAGGACACTAATCCTGTCAGATCTAGCCCCTCTCCCTTTTGACCTCATTTAACCATAATTACTTCCTTAAAGCCCCCATGTCCTAACACAGCTATGGTGGGAGTTAGGACTTCAACATGTAAATTTTCAGGGGACACAAAGTTTCAGTCCATGACACCCCTCTTAGTTTGGAGACAGCTGACCAGTCTCATGGTCTGCCGTACTGTGGGGTGACATGTTTCACTACCGAGGCCTGGTTGAAAGCTTGTACCCTCTGGCTGTGCCATTCTTTGCCTGATCCCCTGAATGGGGTGCTTAGGAAACCTCATTCAGCTTACTCAACAGGGGGCCCCACTCACATGGTCTTGGAATCGCACAGAGCCACAGTCAAGGGATTGCTCAGACACAGGCTCCTCTGCTCACTGATGGGCCAGAGTGCTCAGACTACTGCACTTGGGCTGAGCTGCTTGGAGCCCATGGTCTCCTCAGAGTCTCTATTTCTTGGAATATAGCTAAGAACATTGACATTGCTCTTGAATTTTAATAGCATATTTTTTGTGAGAGATTTGGATTTTAGAAAGCGAATTTCTCAGTTTATAAGGAACCAAAGAAATGAAAATCTTTCCTAACAGTAGAGGTTTTCTGAGCACCGAGAGAGGGGCTATCACTAGACCCCCAAATCCTACCACAGGCCCCTTCCCACTGGTCCTGATTTAGCCTCTGATGATTTGGAAGCAATTGACCTCACAGTTTCATTCTCCTGAAAACCTACACACCATACGCTTGAGCTGGAGTCTGTATTTATTTATTTACTAATTTTTCCTGTGTTGTACATTTTCTATACTAGAGCATGTTCTCGGATGATCTGGAAACCAGATTGAGGTCTGGGTCTGGTGGAGGCGCGGTATGACTGCTTTTGTGGTTCAGTGTCTGGCCTGGATCCCTGCCTTGTCATCATTTGTGGGGTGCTAATTGAAAATCCAGACTCCGTCAGTGGTGGCTCACACCTGTAGTCTCAGATACTTAGGAAACTGAGGCAGAGGGATCACTCGAAGACCGGTCCAAGGCTGTGGTAAGCTATGACCATGCCACTGCTCTCCAGTTTGGGCAGCAGAGTGAGACTCTGTCTCTAAAAAAATAGTAATAAAATTTGTAAAATAAAAATAAAGGTGCAGATTCTAAGCTCCCAGGGCAGGGTCCTGAAATCTATCCCTTAGAAATCAGACAACAGCACGAGTGTTACCTAAAAGCATGTTTAAACAAATTCCCAAGGTGATTCTTGTACACACATTCCAGTGTTCCTCTCGGGCAGCTTTGTCACCCAAACAGAGACTTCCTAAAAATGCCTTCTCGTACAGAATGTAGCATGCTGAGAGACCAGCCTGGGGGGGGCAGACTCCTCCATCAGCCCTGCTGTGCTGTGAGTTCACGAGTTCACCCTGCCTCCCTCCCGCTCAGCTCTCTCCCTGTAGGACACCAACTCACCCTCCAGGTTTCAGCTTAGAAAAGCCACCAGGCTGGCTCCTTCCTCTCCCACATTTCTGTGCCCACAGACCTGTTTCGCCACTGGATTTGGACAACATGGTTTCTGGATCATCTTCCATGCTTCAACATTGCTTCTTTTAGGACTCAGATTTCAGCATCCACTTGTTGACCATCCTGCATATCAGGTATTTACATTACGGTTCATAACAGTAGCACAATTACAGTTATGAAGTAGCAACGAAAATAATTTTATGGTTGGGCGTCACCACAACATGAGGAACTGTATTAAAAGATCGCGGCCTGAGGAAGGTTGAGAACCGCTGCTTTAGACAGACACAAGTTCTCACTCCCCAACTGGAATCCAAGGGTGTGAATGTGGGAGTCCAGCCCCAGAGCTCCTATGCAGCTGCTGCGTCAGCTGCCTGAAAACCCTCGGGGAGAAACCTCCCAGATACCACCTGCTTGTTCAATGTGCAAAAAGCACTCAGCTGTTCCGAGTACACTCAGGGGAGAGACCAAGCTACCTGCCTTCATTGATTGCTGCTTTGGGGGTCAGTATAAGACAAACTGGGTTATGAATTTTTACAGGCTGGAAGTCTAGTGGGAACTAGACTTTGCATACTTAAAAGCCCAGCTCATGACCTTCCTGGTCGAGATTTGACCTGTTCAGACAGCGTCAGCCCCCGGCACGCAGGCCTCCTGCCACTCTGCCATGGATGATGATCCTGCTGAGCTCACCATGGGCAGCAGGTCCAGCATGTTCCAGGATCTCATCCAGAAAACCAAATTACATTCAGTCATTGTGTCCTTTTGGGCTGCTCTTGGCTGTGACAGTTTTCAGACTTCCCTTGTTTCTGATGGCCTGGTCAGTTATGAGGTATTTTATGGAATGTCTTCTTCTATTGGGATTTTTTTTTCCCTCACGGTTGTACTGGGGTTATGTGTTTTGACAAGAAAGACCAGAGAGGTGAGGTGCTATTGTCATCCATCATATCAAGGGTGTATGCTGTCAGTGACACCAGTGATGCTGTTGACCTTGACCGCGTGGCCGAGATCATGTTGGCGAGTGACTCAGTTCCCTATAGAGTGACTCAGTTACTCTTTTGCTTGTTTTTTCATACACTGCTTGTTGGAGGGGAAATCACTGTGCACAGCTCACACTGAGGAGTGGAAAGCGCACACCACCTATGCGAGGACAGAAACCTACAAAAACTGCTTGGAATTCTTCTCCAAGGGAGATTTGACACTTCTCTCCCATTTATTAGTTTAGTCAATCATTCACTTATGTCCATGTGCACTCAAGTGTTTCAGACTTGCAATCTGCTAACACTTTATTTTGTTGCCCAACTTGTCCAGTTTGGGCTGTTGGGAGCTCTTTCTGTTGACGCCTATGTCCCTTTGGGAGGCCACATCCTTGTGGGAGGTTTTCCTTTTTGGTTTGTCTGCTCTTCTTACACACTTTTTTGTTTCCTAGAATTACAAAATTCTCCCGGCGCATCTTGCATATTGCGTGTTGCTGTCCTAGAATCAGCTATTTCTCCAAGGAGCCTCGATTTTCTTTCACTGGGGAGTAGTTAGGCATGAGATCTAGATATAAGGCTTTATGGCATTTTTGATGTTCAAAATCCCATGCAATTAAATTCTATGCAGGAAAATCTATCAATCTTTTACTTATAATTTCCTTGCTTTGCTTTTACTCTTAAAATGCCTTCTCCTTTCTAAGGACAGATGGGTGGTTATTTGAATTTAGAGATAAATAATCTGCATATAAATCTTTTTCATTCTTTCTTTTTTTTTTTTTTAATGTTTGAATCTTTAAATAAATGAGCTCTACTTTTGGTACCTGGTATAAAGTAGATATTTTACATTTTTTTTTTCCAAATTTAAATTGCCAGTTCTCTCAACGGGATTCTTTCTTTACTTTTCAAGTAGTTTTTCCTTGGCTTTTAAATCTTGAGATACAGGTTGGCTGGATTTATGGGCTACGCTGTGTGAACTTAATCTAGTCTTTGTGCCCTCTTAGCACATTTGACAGAATGTGTGTCACTGGCAAAGTCAGAATTGTTTTGCCATCTCCTTTTCCCCTATATCTTAATGAATAGATTCTAGAGGAGGAGGTGCCTTCTTACTGTAGAAGTCTAGAGAATGTGTTTCTTCCCTTAAGTGAAAAGTCTATGTGCTCTAATTGCTACAGGAGGTATTCAAGCTCTCTGCTCCCCAGGGTGATCCAGACTGTGGTGGTGAGAAATAAAGCACTTTTCTGGAAGGTCTGAAGGCCACCTGGTGCTGTATCTTCCCTGAGTTGCCTCTAGGGCAACAGAGAGTGGAAGGAAATAAAACAGAAGTTGACTTGGGTCCATCAGGTTACGTCCTTTGTGGAATCGCTCTTGCTTGGTTCCTGCCCGTTCCTTGCCTGGTGGTACAGCAGCCACGCTGAACCCACACTCGGATTCATCTTTTGGTCTGAGTGTAGTGGTGTTTACAACCAGCCCATCACAACCACTTACACATTCCTTGGTTCCTTCTCCACTCCCACTGCTTCACTTGACTAGCCTTGGGGGAAAAAAAGCAAAAAACAAGGCTGAGCTCAGTGGTTCACCCCTGTAATCCTAACACTCTGGTGGGTGGATTGCTTGAGCTTAGGAGTTCAAGACCAGCCTGAGCAAGAGTGAAACCCCATCTCTAAAAAATAGGAAAACTAGCTGGGTGCTGTGGTAGGCACCTGTCGTCCCAGGTACCTTGAGCCCAGGACTTTGAGGTTGCTGTGAGTGATAACACCATGGCATTCTGCCCAGGGCGACAGAGTGAAACTGTCTCAAAAAAAAAAAAAAAGGTGTAAGATGAGGTCCTCTAGGGAAAAATGTTATCAGGCTTGTGGGCCAGCAGAAACTTCCCCAGGGTGGTTGGTGTTAGTTTTTGTTTTTTTTTTTAGAGACAGAGTCTCACTTTGGTTGCCCTTGGTAGAGTGCCGTGGCATCACAGCTCATAGAAACTTCCAACTCCTGGGCTTAGGCAAATCCCTTGCCTCAGCCTCCCAAGTAGCTGGGACCACAGGTGCCTGCCACAACGCTTGGCTATTTTTTTGTTGTTGTTGCAGTTTGGCCAGGGCTGGATTCGAACCCACTACCCTCGGTATACGGTGCTGGCACTCTACTCATTGAGCCACAGGCGCTGCCCTATTCGTTTTGGCCAGGGCTGGATTCGAACCCACCACCCTCGGTATACGGTGCTGGTACTCTACTTATTGAGCCACAGGCGCTGCCCTATTTGTTTTGACAAGAAAGACCAGAGAGGTGGGTTAGTTTTTAACCCATGGTCACCATGCATCTTCATAACACATGATGATCCTTTCTTCGGTTTGGCTGATAAGAAGCCCAGTACCAACTCTGTGGCCCATTCACAGAAAGACATTTGCCTCTGACTGAACTTTCCTCTTCTGCTTTCATTTTTCCATTTAATTTTCTACAGTATTGGATTTAGGGGTTCCTCCACCTTGGGCCTGACCACTCTCTCTAGGAGGGTGCTGCCCCGTGCTTTGTGGGATGTTTAACAACATCCCTGGCCTCCCTAGTAGCAGCCCTGACCATCCTTTCCAGCTGTAACAATCAAAAATGTCCCAAGACATTTCCAAATGTCACTTGGGGAGCAAAATTGCCTCTGGTTGAGAACTGCTAGGTAATATGTATCTGTGCCATCGCTGAAATATTTTGGTTATAACACTTTAAATTAATAGTAATTAATGAAACAAATAAGCCTTACCTGGTGGGGGTAGGGGGTCGGTGAACCATTTATATTTGGATTTAGAAATAACAGGGACATCAACGGGCTAAGGCGCCAGCCACGTACACCTGAGCTGGCGGGTTTGAATCCAGCCCGGGCCCGCCAAACAACAATGACGGCTGCAACCAAAAAAAATGGCCGGGTGTTGTGGCGGGCACCTGTAGTCCCAGCTACTTGGG
>CAUYRH010169689.1:0-12799 GCA_963574655.1 Perodicticus potto | reverse complement strand
GCACTCTATCCAGGATGACAGCTTGTGGCTCTGTCTCAAAAAAAAAAAAAAAAAAAAAAAAAAAGATAATAGCCAATTAGAATTTCTTCATTTCTTCCAATGATTATAAACAATTTCCCCATTTATTTCAGTATTTTGTCTTTTTTTTGAGACTAGGTCTCACTCTATTGCCTGGCTAGAATGCAGTGGAGTCATCAAAGCTCACTGCAGCCTCTAACTTCTGGGCTCAAGCAATCCTCCTGCCTTAGCCTTCCACAGAACTGGAACTACAGGTGTTTCTGGCTACATGCTTTCATTCTTTTATAGAAAAGGGAGGGAAATCTTACTATGTTGCCCAGGCTGGTCTTGAATTCCTGGCCTCAAGCGATCCCTCCTGCTTTGGTCTCCGTAAGTGTAAGGATTAGAGGCATGAGCCCCCATGCCTGGCCTGACTTCAAATATTTTTGAGACAGAGTTTTACTTTGTCGCCCTCAGTAGAATGTCATGGCATCATAGCTTACAGTAACCTCAAACTCTTAGGCTCACATAATCCTCTTGCCTCAGCCTCCTGAGTAGCTGGGACTACAGGCACCGGTCACAACGTCTGGCTATTTTTTTTTAGAGATGGGGGTGTCACTCTTGCTCAGGCTGGTCTTGAACTCCAGAGCTCAGGCAATCCACCCACCTCAGAGTGTGAGGATTATGAGCCATCATGCCCAGCTTCTGATTTCAATTATTAAGAACTTTTTTTTGATACTAGGTCTTGCCATGTTGCCAGGGTTAGCGTCCAGTGGCATCATGACAGCTAACTACAACCTCAAACTCCTGGGCTCAAGCAATCCTCCTGCCTCAGTCTTCCACAGTGTTAAAACTACAGGCGTGAGCCACCATGCCCAGCCCAGAACATTTTTTGAGCACAGTTGCTCTTACCTCAGCTTATTAACAGAAAAAAAAAAAAAAAAGCACATTGCCTTACATACAGTAAGATTTCAGTTTAAGTAAATGATGCTTTGAATTTATATTTTCTTTTTTTATACTACTCACAAACTGCAAATTAGGATATCTCACAACTACATTATTAAAGTGGGTTTTAAAAATACTTAACACGTGATAGAAAATATTTTCTAAAATTTAACATTGCTTCATAATTATACTTATGTCCAGGTTCAAACACTGTCTGAAAGGTGCTTTACAATCTCAACTCAAGAAAACAAAAATCATTCTGTAGTTACTCTGAAAAGTATCTTCCTGTGCAATGATTCGGTTGCTATATTTTGGAATTTTAAAAAAATTCCTCAGTTATAGATACCATGTTGTATTTCAACCTGATTTGCTCAAAAAGGCAAAGAAGAAATTCTCATCAATTTTTAGCTTTTTCAAGGCTTAGATTATTAGAAAAATTTTACAAAAAGTAAAAACTGAAAACTTTTTTCCTAACATAAGCTCTTTTGTGCTTTCAGGCTATCTTTTTGCATTTATTAACCTCCTTCCACATACACAGAAGGCCTTTAAACTGACTTTTTCATAAACCTATGCCTTCTATAATCAACTCTGAGCTTATCTTTTTAAAAGGCACCCTTGTTCCTCTATGTTCTTCACTGGCTGAACGGGCAGGACTAGGTGTGAAATACGGCTCCAGAGCCCACTCAGTTTGTCTGAGTCCATGTGGTTAAAGGAGCTGGGAGTGTCAGCATTGGTAAACTTGGCCCACAGTAAATCCCTCACTTTTTCTTCTGTTTCCCTTGGGCCTACACTTGCTTCTAAAGTTTCCTCCTCTAGTAGAACAGTCAGGACCAGAGCCACATCTTTAAAGGCAGCATTTTCATGATCACAATACTTGTAGAAGATCAAGGTGGAGCCTGCAGGAAGGGATTCAAAGTTGTGTACCACGGCAGCCTTCTGGCCATTCTCAAATCCATAGCTCAGCTCCATATCAACCAACAGCTTGACTGTGTCACTGTCCTGTGAGGTTCTTCCAGCCCCATCGATCTGAATAGCAGAGACCTTCTGAGAAGAGGTGTAGGCGTCCGCAACGTGGTGGCTCAGGCACTTCAGGGTCTCTCTCCCTTCTTGAGCTGCTGTGAAGATGAGGGTGGCTGGCTCAGTGGGGTTTGAAGCGTTGAGGTGCTTCTGGAGAAACTTACGTCCTCTCTGCCACAGGAAGGAACTCTGGCCTGGAAATTTATCCTTCAATTGGGTGAAGTGAACCAAGAAGGCCTCCAAAGCTGGATTTTGGGGTACTGGTGGTGCTGAAAGTGAATAGTAGCAACTAACAAAACTTAGCACAATAATCCCAACCAGGATGCCAAGAAAGATGGGACCTGCCAAAAGAATGAGGAAAGAATAGAATATTAGAATATGAGTCAGAAACAGAGCCTGTGGTAAACTGAAGCGAGGCAGAGATACTGTCAGTTTTTATTCTGGAAGTAGTATGTTTCTTGTGCCTAAGTCATTTAAACTATGTGCTATTGAAGTTTATCAGAAATAGCCTTTCTCTAATCTCTTCTCAGATTATTATTATTATTTGTTGTCGTTGTTGTTGTTGCAGTTTTTGGTCGTGGCTGGGTCTGAACCCGCCACCTCCAGTATACGGAGCCAGCACCCTACTCATTGAGCCACAGGTGCCGCCCTCTTCTCAGATTATTTGACGATACAGTATCCTTGCTAAAAGGTTAAAATCTAAGTTTATATATTTGTTCTAACTTACAAAGTGATTTAGAAATGAACTACCAAGGATTTTTTCCTCTCAAAGTACTTACAGAGCAGAACTTTTTCTTTTTAGGGGTCAAACCTTAAAAATGTCACTTGGGAAGTTAATATTCTAATTGAAAAGGCAGTTTTAGACTCTCATTTAGGAAAAGCCCTTTCTACTCTGGGAATTTCCATTCTATTAAGCACAGTAAAACATCAGCCAGCACCCTTAAGGGAAAAATCCCTAAAACTCCCTTGTTATATTTTACCGTGAGTTATTATTAAACATTATACCCAGCCAGGTACCTCTATTAGCATAATACAAATATATGTATTAATATAGCCAGGCACGGTGGCTCATGCCTGTAATCCTAGCACTCTGGGAGGCCAAGGTGTAAGGATTGCTTGTGCTTATGAGTTGGAGATCAACCTGAGGAAGAGTGAGACACCCTTTTTACTAAAAATACAAAAATAAGCCTGCTGTTGTGGCAGGCATCTGTAGTCCAGCTATTTGGGAGTCTGAGGCAGGAGGATCACTTGAGCCCAACAGCCTGAGGTTGATGAGAGCTAGGCTGATGCCACAGCACTCTAGCCAGGGCAACAGAGTGAGACTCTGTCTTTAAAGAAAAAAAAAATTAATACAATGTTAAAACTATTTAAATCTGTTAACTTTCTAGGTATTATTCTCACTGAGGATTTCTGTATGTGAATAAACACTGCAATAAAACCACATTTGTTCTCACCACAGCACCGAAAAACCTTTTGCTTAATCTTTCTTATGGCGTCTTGTGCATTATCATTGTTTTCTTCCAAGTTTTGTGTTTCTTGTTGATGACTTTCAGGCTCTGGGGGAGAAAAAAAATCAGTATTATTTTTAGATGGCACACTATTTACAGGGTATATATCTTTATACCTCTCCCCAACCCAAACAATTATTCCACTAAGAAAATTCTTATTATATTTTGTCAAATTTTCTTTTGTACAAAGCTAATTTTTTTCTACCATTTCCTTAAAGCCTTCACTCTACTTAGAAAAATAAAATGAAGTGCTGTGAAATTCATTCAAGATTACTGTTGCTTTATTCACAATTCCTCACTGTCCCTTACATCAAAGACAAGGAAACAAGCATTCTAATAGCAGCCAAAGCTATCTAAAATATTACTCAACAAAATGTACCAAATTAAGAAGCGATTTAAGGAATGTCAGCTGTGCACAGGATTCCACATCCTGGGGCAATGGTGCTCTAATTCCAATCTCACATGACTCCTCAAGACCCCAAGGATAAAAATAACAGAAGTATTAAGTTCAGAGATAGGAGGAATTACTATATGCGTGCAAAATAGCTTACAAAAGCAAGTCTAAAACTCTTAGTGAAGAAAGTGTACAAAGCAAGGAACAAAAAATGAAGAACATTTGTGGAATATGTAAAAATACAGGTGCAGGGTGAGCATATCAATGTCAAAATGTGTGGGTGAAATGAAGGCCAACGTTTTATAGTACTCCAAGCTAAATCACTCTAGAATCTAGCTATTATACCCAGCCAGGTACCTCTATTAGCATATACAAGTATAAAGGAGAGCTCCTATCACACCAAAAACTAGGTTCTTAAAATATCCTATCATGGAATTTCAGAACTGAAGAGAATATCCTATCATGGAATTTCAGAACTGAAGAGATCTTCAATGAATACCAACTCCAGCATCCTATTAAACCTTAACTTGATGGCTCAGTGCCTGTGGAGCAACGGGCTAAAGCGCCAGCCATGTACACCTGAGCTGGTGGGTTCGAATCCAGCCCGGGCCCGCCGAACAACAATGATGGCTGCAACCAAAATAGCCGGGCGTTGTGGCGGGCGCCTGTAGTCCCAGCTACTTGGGAGGCGGAGGCAGGAGACTTGCTTGAGCCCAGGAATTGGAGGTTGCTGTGAGCTATGATGTCACAGCACTCTATTCAGGGTGACAGCTTGAGGCTCTGTCTCAAAAAAAATAAAAAAAAAAAAAAAAAAAAGACTTGCCCGAGGTCACTACGGTTAGCAAGTGGTAGGGCCGCAATTAGAATCTACATGTAAGGATTTAGCACACTGCAACTCTTAACCTTCATAAGGGAAGACACGTTCATTTCTCTGAACATATAAGCAAAGAAAATCAGGTATAAAGCAATTAACTGATTTACTCAAAGTCCTAAAAAATTGAAATATGACTGAGCTAAGGATACCATACCATTAACATTTGTTTTAAAATATGCCCAGCGGCTTGGCGCCTGTGGTTCAGCGGGCTAAGGCGCCAGCCACGTACACCTGAGCTGGCGGGTTCGAATCCAGCCCGGGCCCGCCAAACGACAATGACGGCTGCAACCAAAATAGCCGGGCGTTGTGGCGGGCACCTGTAGTCCCAGCTACTTGGGAGGCGGAGGCAGGAGACTTGCTTGAGCCCAGGAATTGGAGGTTGCTGTGAGCTATGATGTCACAGCACTCTATCCAGGGTAACAGCTTGAAGCTCTGTCTCAAAAAAAAAAAAAAAAAAAACCTATAGTCTGTGTAGGAAACAACTTCCTGTAGTGCAATGAACTAGTCCAGGAGACGACAAATTTCATTCTAATCTCAACTAAACCACACTGCTTTGTATGACCCCAAGATCACCCAAAGTTCCTATGAAAGACAGGCAAAAGTTCTCTAAAAAGGCTCTTGACTCTTCCTGTGGTCTTAGTAACATAACAATACACAACAGCATAGTTCAGTGGGGTCTCTCACCTGGCACCAGCTGTCGCCTCCTCAGCGTATCCTGGCTTTCTAGACCAGGTCTCTGGGCCAGGAGGGCTATGGCAGCAGGTGGTTCCTGAGAACCTCTAGTCCTGTTGCTCACTTCCTCAGGGAGGGCTGCAGAGCTGCTGTCTAAGTGCGTATCTGCTCTTCCCTGGCCACTTGGAGAATGGATAGGGTCTGGATCCAAGGCTTCTTCACCCAGACTTTCTGGAGAGACATGATGCCCTTGTTCTCCATCCTCAAAACTCTGGTTGTTCTCATGTTCTGTTTTATCCTTTGGATAGTCCCCTAAATTTGTTTCATTTGGACTTTCTGAGGTATTGCCTGTATCTGTTCCCTCCTGGCCACTTGGAGAATGGAAAGGGTCTGGATCCAAGCCTTCTTCACCCAGACTTTCTGGAGAGACATGATGCCCTTGTTCTCCATCCTGAAAACTCTGGTTGTTCTTATGTTCTGTTTTATCCTTTGGATAGTCCCCTAAATTTGTTTCATTTGGACTTTCTGATGCATCGCCTGTATCTGCACTTTCTGGACCTGTTGTCTCTATCTCTTGGTGGTCTTTGTTAAGACCGGAGGCAGAGTGTGGAGCCTGAGCTTCTTCAGTGGTACTTGCTGTGACTATGGTCTTCAGTGCCTGAGAATTTACTGATGGATCATTTTCCAAATCCTTTTCAGAGTCTATTGAGATAAAAATTTATAGTTTTTATTGAAGAAAAACCCTAATTTTTGTATTTTAACAAGGTCCCTGATTAATATTTATATAGATTCTCATAGTTTATAAGGTACTCTAATTTTAGTTCTCTTGGCTCCCTCTAAAAGTGATTAAAAATAAGCAAATTAATTATCATGTTAATAAATCCAACAAATACGCTAATATAAAATATTCTGAATGACAGAACCAACTTTTCATTATATTATCTTCTTCCCTAATGAAAGGCAATGATGACCATCAATGGCAGCTAAAACCATTATGCAAAAGGCTGATGAGAATATTTTACAATGAATGAACCAGACTAACAACTGCTAAACCCATTGATCAATCTTACTATCACAAAAACAGGGAAACACCAGGTATCATTAACCTCCTGACACAATGCATTAAGAAATACACTAGATCGCCTGAGAAGTATTCTTGCCAAACAAGTGAACTTCAATCTGATCAAGCTTCTAGAACTATCAGCTTTCCAAGAAATATAGAAATAAAGGAATATATTAAACTATGCTTCAGAAAGGGGCAAATTCCAAGAGACAAAAGACCACATTTCTTTAATGGCAAGAAATAAAAATAAATGGCTAAAAAGGGGGGGAAAGGAGGGGTAACCTATGGATTAAGAGAGACTCAGGAAATCCATTAACCAAATTCAGTACATAGACCATAATGTTTACAAGCAGTTTAGAATAAACTAATCATTAAAAAAAAATTCTGAGACAATCAAGAATATCTGAATGCCAGACATTTGATGACAATAAGGAATTATTATTCATCTTTTTTAGAAATGACAAAGGTACTGAGATTATTCTTTAAAGAAAGAATCCTTTCCTTTAGAGAGATATATTCAAGTATTTATGGCTAAAATTATACGATGTCTACAAATTTCCTTTTCTTTTTTCTTTTTTTTTTTTTAACACAGGGTCTCATTCTATTACCCAGACTACAGCACAGTGGTGTAGTCACAGCTCCTGGCAACCTCATAATCCTGGCTTCAAGCTATCCTCCCATTTTGACCTCCCCAAGTACAAGGATTACAGGCATGAGCCACTGAAATGGCCTGAAATTTTCTATAAGATATTTTGGTTATGTTTTTCAAAAACAATCTATCTCTTGGAGATGTAAACTAAAGTATTTACAAATAAAATAAAATGATATAATGTCCTGAATTTACATTAAAATAATCCTGGGCAAGCAACAAGATCAGCATTATGTTGCTAATACTTGAAGCTGGATATTGGATACACAGGGGGTTCATTATCCTATTCTACTTTCATAGTATTTAAAAACTTTCACAGTACAAAGTTTTCTTATTTTTGTAGGTTTTTGAGAAGGGGGTAGGGTTTGGGGGCGAGTTCATCTCACTCTGGGGCCACAGACAAGAGCCCCTGTACTCAGCTTATAAAAATATTTTTTTAAAAAAATCCTCTTTTCTGAAAAATCTATTTCATATTTAACCAATTTTATACCTCATATACACAAGCAGGATAAAGATCTTAAATTCCGGCTTGGCACCTGTGGCTCAAGCAGCTAAGACGCCAGCCACATACACCTGAGCTGGCAGGTTTGAATCCAGCCCAAGCCCACCAAACAATGATGGCTACAACCAAAAAATAGCTAGGCATTGTGGCAGGCGCCGGTAGTCCCAGCTACTTGGGAGGCGGAGGTAGGAGACTCGCTTGAGCCCAGGAATTGAAGTTTTGTTGTGAGCTGTGATGCCACAGCACTCTATCCAGGGTGACAGCTTGAGGGAAAAAAAAAAATCTTAAATTCCATGCGGCGCCTGTGTCTCAAGGAGTAGGGCGCTGGCCACATATACCGGAGGTGGTGGGTTCAAACCTGACCCCGGCCAAAAACTGCCAAAAAGATCTTAAATTCCATCCTTACCTATACCTTGAAAGATCAATCCCCCCTAAATACAGCACCTCACAGGGTTTTTTTTTAATTTTAGAAGCATAACTCTAAAGACCTGTCATCTTTTTAAAAGATGGACTTTATTTTTCCAATACTATAGGTTCCTATTACCGGAGTCTCTAAGACAATTATCTTCATTATAATTAGGGTCTCAGATTATGGTAAAGCTCAGTAAATATTAAATAATAATAATAGTTGTAACAAACTAAATAAGCTATTTTACTTCAAAACTTCAGGTTTAAGTAATCAGACAATACTCTCTCTCCGCACAGCCCTAGTTTCCCACAGCACAAACCTCAGTGCTGTACAAAAACTAGTCTTACCCTCTTGAGGATCCCTAAATCCACTGTCGGTCATGTTTGTGTTCTATCTCTTCTGAGTTTGGGGTAGTTTTTTTAGTGCCTGATTTTCCTTGTGAAGATGTCTTGTTTTCCTCTTGTCCCAAGTCCCAACAGACTCATGCCTCCCGTGGACCCAGGAAACAAGGCATACACACAGGAACTAAAATAAAATGAAAAAAATTAAATGACTTTTTATTCATACAAAGGGCAATTGCCAACTTCAGCTTTATTAAATCTGTTTAGTTTGAATAGTTGCTCTCCGGAACATTTTAGTAAAGAAAAACTGCTTTCCAGCTTTCCAGTGTATTTGGAGATTCAAACTCCAAATCCTAGACTACAAAAAACAAGCAAACAGACAAAAATAAAACCAAGACCTCCAGACTAGTAACCTTGCATGGACATCATCATCTCCTAATACATCCCAGAAAAAGTGAAAGAATATAAAAAGATCAAGGGACCAAAATCTCAAAGAGAATAGACAAAGTTATAAAAACTCTTAAGATTAGAAATTTCAGTCTCTATTTCCTTTACATCTTCAATTTTTTCCCCATATAACTTTCCCATGGTCTGCCTATCAGAGGCTTTCACTTATTAACAAGTCACAATGCACACGGTTGCCTTGAGGTACTAGGAAATACACATGTGGACTCCCACCTGATTGGTTTTCTGATAGTATCTTATTGTAAAATACGGAGACAGATATCCCTTTATACATGTACAATGCCTTTTTATCCAGTGCTCCAAGAAGACAGATAAGGCAAAATGACTATGGGCTTTATACAAAAGAAATCAAAATCAGAAGCAGTTTATAAGTAATAAAACTCAAATCGTATCATTTTATGTTAATAGTTTAATCTTATTTTCTCAGAAACAAATTGATCAATAAGTTACTTAACCATCACTAACTATAAAAATAAATAATTGCTATGAAGATTAAATACAAAAAAAAAACCATACAACCTCAAAGAGATGGCCAACACATAGAATCTTGTACATACAGGCACATTTAGTTATATCTCATTTCCCTGATGTATGGTGACTTATTGGGCAACTCTTGGGACATCCTGTCTAGCTTTGTGACGTGTTATTTTTTTATAGCCTAGCTGAGAGGCTAACTAGACTTCTTTGTATTCTTCTCACAGTACTGTTTAGTGAAACTTAATTTTACCAGTTGAAAATTTTGATCACAAATGCCTAGCACTGTGTCTAGCATATATTAAGAACTCCATATTTTTTTAAGAACACCATATTTTAAAAGAATATAAAAAGTGAATGAATGCATGAATAGTGATAATGTATATAAAATGGAAGGCAGGAATTAAGGACAGACTCTTTTTTCTGGTAGTGTGAATTCTTAGAAATGGCTCAAATTTGTAGAGTTCCTTGTCATCCCTTTTAGAGTTGGAAGAATCTAAAAGAGTGAAAGAAGCCACACATAAACGTACATGTCAAACGATTCCATTTATATGAAGTTCTAGGAACAGGCAAATGATTATGATCAATAGTAGCAGAAAATAGATTAGCGGTTACTGGGAGGAGTATGGACTAGAAAATAGCAATTAGGAAACCTTTTTGAAGTGATGAAAATGTTTCATCTTTACTGAAGTGGTTGTTCCATTTGTCATCAAACTTAAAATCTATACATTTGTTGTATGTAGATTATCCTCAATAAACTTTACTGAAAACAAACAGAACTGAATGCTTTCAAAACTACTTGGTTACGAGGTTAAAATAAAAGGAATCTACAAAGGAAAGTCAGCACAGATATTTCTCAAATCTTACAAATGCTTTACACACCTTTCCTGTCACAAAGCATATATCAATTCTGTAGCTCACTTCATGCACACTCTTTGAAACAATCATCAGGGTGGCACCTGTAGCTCAAGCAGCTAAGGCGCCAGCCACATATACCAGAGCTGGTGGGTTCGGGTCCAGCCCGGGCCTGCCAAACAATGACAACTACACCAAAAAATAGCCGGGTATTGTGGCAGGTGGCTTGGGAGGCAGAGGCAGGAGAATCGCTTAAGCCCAGGAGTTGGAGGTTGCTGTGCGCTGTGACACCACACACTCTACCCAGGGCGATAGCTTGAGGCTTAAAAAAAAAAAGAAAGAAAGACTCATCACTGTTCACAGTGCAAGGAAGTGGGCAAATAAGAAGATTCTTGACACATCCTCACAAAAAGTCACACAGCAGGGTACGAGGGAGGTCTGGAAACCACTGTTGCAGAGGCAGGTAAATCTTCTGACCGTATCCAATCCCTATCAGATGTGTTGGTTTAGAATCTGCGTGTTTCTGATGAGAACTGGGGTTTGTTGGAGACTTTCTGTAGCTGTAGAAAAAACATTCCATAAGCATGCCTAAAAAAAGATACGTTTAATGGTATCTTTTGCAACAAGGATCTGATGAAGACCTGTGTGCTGCACAAAAGACATTTATTTTAGTGAATCCCTTACAAGTTCAATTGTGAAATGTTGGTTTTCAGTGCTTCGTACATGGAGGTGATGATTCATTTTTCTACTTAAAATAAAATTTAACCTCATCGATGACAGTCATCTCTACTTCCCTGTAACCCTGAAAACTCCCTCAGGGTTTTTAACAGGTTAAAGCCAGAAGGTTTTATTCTCCATTTAGGCTGAGGGATATGCTTTACTTAATTTTGATTTCCTGACACTTCTCTCAAGAGGAACACAAATTTACCTCACTTCCCTCTGCAAATGTTGCTGCTCTGTGTTCTGTCTTTTAAGACATACCCTTTCTGCTTCATCTCACTGTACAATTGTAAATGCTTTGACAATCTAATCTAGTAGGTGCCACTGTGTAGTAGACCAAACCACCTTTGCACAGCAGTCACATAACCAAGTTTAAAAGACTCCAATATATAAAATTAAGTGTTCTGGATCGGTGCCTGTAGCTCAAGCAGCTAAGGCGCCAGCCACATATACCAGAGCTGGCGGTTCGATCCAGCCCAGGGCCTGCCAAACAATGACAACTACAACAAAAACAATAATAGCCGAGCGTCGTGGCAGACACCTGTAGTTCCAGCTACTTGGGAGGCTGAGGCAAGAGAATCACTTAAGCTTAGGAGTTGGAAGTTGCTGTGAGTTGTGATGTCACAGCACTCTACCAAGAGTGACAGCTTGAGGCTCTGTCTCAAAAAAAAAAAAAAACAAATTAAGTGTTCCAAGGGTAACTACAAATCAATACGTATTATATGCTTAAATATGAACTTGATACTAACCAAGTTTTCAAAGTATTCCATTCTTTTTGTTACTCACATTGTTTACCCATGTAGAAATGTATAATAAAAACTGGATTTCAACTGTATATGTAAGTTTCTTAAAAAATAAAAACAACTGGACTAGGTACAGTGGCTCATGCCTATAATCCTAGCACTCTGAGGGGGGTGGATTCCTTGAACTCAGGAGTTTGAGATCAGCCTAAGCAAGAGTGGCAGGTACTTGTAGTCTCAACTGCACAAGAGGTGGAAGCAAAAGGATGGCTCAAGCCCAAGAGTTTGCAGTTGCTGTGAGCTATGATGCCACAGCACTCTACCCAGGGCCACAAAGTGAGACACTGTCTTGGAAAAAAAAAAAAAAAGAACTGAGGTTAGGTATGGCAAAATGTTAATGTATTTTAGATCCAGGTACATAGGTGCTTTTTATTTATTCTCTGCATTTTTCTGTATATTTGACATAGGTAATGAATTTTAAAATTGAGAAATGAAATCTATTACCCTTTGTAGGAAATGTATTAAAAGGAAAGATCCATAATATTAACTCTTTAAGCTCACATGCAATGACCCTATATTATATAGGTATGCTTCAACCACAGGCTCCTATGCATTTTGTCACAATAAGCTGGGAGGATACAAAACAGGGAAAGGCTGCCTGTGAGACAAAATCAGGGCTGGGAGAGCAGCAGGACCTTATCCATTCTCCACTCCATCCTGTAAACTGCTAGTCAGTAGGGATCAGTGAAAAGGAGAGCAAAAGAAGAAAACCTGGGGAGAGAAAGGAGTAGGTATCAGGAAACACAAAAATTGAATTTCTTTTCTTAAATAGAGAGGGAAATTAGGAGTTTAGCAGCTAAGGAAATAAAAAAAGAATTAGTAATTCCAGGATGGTAGTTCAGATATAAATGCCATCATGACTAATGTATGGCCATAAGGGTACAATAAGTATATACCTTTTTTATTTTTTATTTTATTTTATTTTATTTTTTGAGACAGAGCCTTAAGCTGTCACCCTGGATAGAGTGCAATGGGCATCACAGCTCACAGCAACCTCCAATTCCTGGGCTCAAGTGAGTCTCCTGCTTCTGCCTCCCAAGTAGCTGGGACTACAGGCGCCCGCCACAACGCCCAGCCATTTTTTGGTTGCAGTCGTCATTATTGTTTGGCAGGC
>CAUYRH010169688.1:0-17213 GCA_963574655.1 Perodicticus potto | reverse complement strand
AGGCAAGTCAGAATTTGATCTGATGCAAAGAGACAGGCTAGGATAGAAGACGAGGATTTGGGTTCATTTAACTTTGCCAGAGTGACTGGGAAAGTGCATTCAGCGGCAGGACCTTGCAAGGAGACAGGACACGATGTGGTAAAACTATAATTTCTGCCATAGTCATTCATTTTTCTTTGTCCATACATTTTGTTTTATATGTACTCACTTCTTACTTAAGCAGCTCTTATTCACGGGGCTTCTACTCTGTGTGAGGCAATATCTTTGCCAATGAGGACCCTGTGCTGGGCGAAGCCAGAATGGTTCCTACTGTCTTGAGTTTATAGTCTAACAAGGGCAATCAGCATTACCTGACGCCGTACTAGTAAATGTGAAAAGCCAAACTGAGATCTGTTCTGAAAGTCTCATTTCTAGGAAAAAGCAAACAAACAAACAAAAACTATGTAGCAAAAGCCCTGCGGATATTGGTAGGCTTCCTAAGAATGTACAGCGAGGCAGAGCCCAAAGGTTAGAGAATTGCTGTCCAGGCAAAAGGTGGTGGGAGGGAGGGGTGCTCCAGACGGAACAGCACATGACAAAGGATGGGAGCATTCGGGAAGTTGGAAAGACATGCAGCTGGAGCTTGGGAAGGGGGAGAGCAGTGAGAGATGTGCCCTGTGTCCAGACCGTCCAGAATTCACAGAACGCAAGGATTTTCTTCTGTGTTCTAAGAGTAATGAGATGCCATTGAATGTTTTCATTTTTAAAAGATCATTGACCCAAGTCTTTTTTTACTGAGATAATACAGCCAAGATAGGCTGAGGAATCAGGGGAAAAAATTGAAGTAATTCATCATCTTCCCAGAGGTCTTCATCAGAATCTGCCGAGCCTCATCAAGCTCTTCCCGTAGGGCTTTCTCCCTGCGCAAATATGCATGGCTGGCTTAGTCTGCAGAACACATTTTGGGGGTCATCTAGTGCTTCAAATGGCAGTTGACTCATCTCTGGAGAAGCCAGATTGTTCTGGCTGTATGAAAAAAAAAAAAAGTCAGGTGAACGGAAAAGGACACTATTCTTTGCTACTTAAGAGAATTCATTGCTAGCCCCCTACTGGCAATTCTAACCTAATGAAGAAGCAAAAGTGACTCGTTAGAGCCTGCAGTTATTTTTTGAGTGCCATTAGTCCCCACTGAATAATTCAACATTTAATGGAGGTGATTTTTGGTCACTTGGAAAAGGGATTCTTTGGCAATTAGATAGCTCTTTACTGAGTTTCAGCATTGCCCAGTTAAAAGTAAGAGAAGCAAATGCAGAATTCTTGCTGTGAAAATCACTACTTTTAAAGAGATACATATAGTGGTTACCATTGTCTTGTGATTACTGTATGGAAATTGCCTCCTTTCCTGTGGCTCTTCTACCAAAAGGAAGTCACTCTTCATGTGACTGGGTGGGAGCTTCTCCTTTACCATTTACTGTCTCATAATTCCACTGCGGTCATACCTGTTCATGGATCAACATTCTTTCCTTTTTGGCTGCGTTCGCTGTACTGAATTCAAATTCATGCCAAGGCACAATGTTCATGAAAATGGTGTAACTCTATAGCTATAATTTACTTTACTTGTGTTAATGGTATAATAGCAGCGAACAGTGATAGTTTGATTTCTTCCATTCAAGAGAAAGAGTTCTATAGCAAGGGTCAAAAATCACCAATTTATAAATTTAGAAAGAGGAATTTTATTTTGTCAAAGGGTTACAGCATTCTGTAGGCTGAGTATACATATTCAACAGGTTGTGGGAGGCTATGAATATTCATGAAGGTGGTCAGTGTTACCTATGACCCGTGTTTACTGTGCGGTGGAGATTAATATTTAAATGTATTGCAGTTAGGCCCTATACATCAAAAGGGAAAGCGGGGATGGGAAGGCATGATGGTTTTCGGCCTCAGTAAACTACCAGGACCTGTCTCTGGTCAGGGGTCTCTTATCAGAAAAAAGTTACTGAAATCAGTCCCGCATCCAAGCAAAGCTGTAGTTACCGCTTATGGAACAGGGGGGGCAGTTAGGGTCTAGGGGTGGATGAGCTGTAACTGTTTAATGTCACTAATCTCCAAGTCAGTGCTTGTTTAGCTGTTAGAGAAAAGGAAAAATCTTGTTGCCCTTAGAATTTAGTTCGGTCTTTAAGTGCAGGCACCTGTGACTTAACCCTTGCCTGTCAGGCTCTGAGGTCCTGTTTATCATCTGGCATGCTGACACCACAAAGAATCTATTCCATCAGTCTTATCTCAATTTTACCATTATGCTGGTCAGTTTTAAGTCTAAATCACAAAAAGGAGAAGGTTGGGAACTCAGCTTTTAAGGTTTGTCTGGGGTCCCCTGGGCCAATAGGGGGTCTATTCAGTTAGTTGTGTGGAAGAGGTTAGGGTTTTATCTTTAATTCTTGCAAGGAAGAAATTAAATGGTTTAAAGTCACTTTTAGTTCATCTCAAGTTTTATCAAAACGTTTACAGAATAATGTCTTTGTCATTGCCACTTGCTAGTCATAATATATTATAAATATTTCAGTGACTATGATATTTTCTTCAGAATCACAAAAATACGGTGTAAAAAGAAATTGTTCTAGCACAGAGTGAATGCTTAAAAAAACTAAAACTATCCAATGAATGAATACATGTTGGGAATGTTGACAAACGTAAGAACATTCACAGTCCTGGCAGTGACCTTTGCCCTGATTATAAATTTATAGCTAGAGAAGTTTAAGATCTATAAGTTTTCCCTTCGAATATTCTTTTCCTAAACTGAATTTAGAGTAACTAGTAACTTGTGACTTTGTTCAGGAAAAGCACCGGAGTCCATACTTTTTATTCTATAGATATCACCCTATTATTTGCTCTTTTCGCTTAAAGAAAAATAATAGACACGTGGTATTCTTTATGGAACATGAATGTATTATAAAACATACCATGTGTTGTATATATTATAAGTAAATATAAATGCCTGGAAGTGTTCATACTTAAATTTTGCCTGGCAGTGTTGGGGAGAAGGGAGGAGTGTAATCTTTAACTATTTTACTTAATACTTTTCTTTGCTATTATTTTCTTTTACAATGGGGATATATTTTTCTTGTAAAATAAGTAAAATCAAATGAATTAAAAATGGTATGTGACAATAAGAACTGAATACAGTGTTTAGAAATATTAATATCAGAATCAATTATATGTCAGTAAGCTATATAACTCTAGCTCAGAAAATTGTATCTAACTGATTATCATACAAATAAGAGAAGGCAATCAGTTTAAAATGACATATAAGCTGATATTGCTTTCCTGTTCTTATTTCTTATTCATGGAGTAAGGATAAGATGCAAAGGGTTTAAGGATCTAGGTCATTGGCCCAGGATTTGGCATTAATTCCTCTCATAAAAGTACAAAGGATGATCAATCAACTTTGTCAGGGCTAATGCCATCTTCAGAGCAGAAGATGAGCCAATGGAAATTATACCCTCTTTATACATTTTTCTTAAGTACCTTGAGGTCATACTTTGTAAATTATGGCTTGAGAAAATAAGGCTGCTTTCTACGGTTTGTACAGTGACAAGCTTAACATTTCTACTAACATAGCTTAGGCGTTCATACAGCTATTAGACTATTTATAATAAAAACACCTATACTTTTGCATGAATTTGAATAAGGAAATCCCACTTGGACAATCTCTGCACTGTAACTGTGCATGATTTTTTTTTTTACTAATACACCCCACGTTTCTTTATTTGTGGTTGATTTGCTTCATTATATTCTACCTGAAAGTTTTGAATTGACAAGAGGGATTTTTTTCATAAACTACAAGTTTGAGGAGAAAATACATCTAATGTTTTTAATATCAATATATGGCCTGTAGCATTTTTAACCAACACATTGTGTTGGTTACTTTTGCCTCAGAGAACAGAAAAAGAAATATAGGGACAGGACAGAGAAGATGAAAAAACAAATAAACACATATAAAATCATGTAGAGACCGAAAAATCAGTGATTAGATACCCCAAACCTTGAACTAGTTATCTTAATCATGTAGCCTTGTCCTCCCTGAAAGAATATATCAATGTCATGTTCAAGTGTTTAATGTTCACTATACTTGATAATTATTATGACCATCCCAGTCATAAGATCCTTTAATGCCTTTTGATGCCTATAGAAAAATAAAACCACATTCAGGTGCCGATTACTGGGATTCATTCTTTAAAGCTTTAGAAATGGCCTTAGGTTAAGGTTAATGTTTATAACATCCTCAAATCTATAAAAGTATATTTTGATTTTAAAAAAATTTCAAGTTCAGGAGAGGGTACATGTGATTAGTTACATAAAGTGCTTTTGTAGGGTTGACATCTGCATTGGGTGGTGTCCTTCACCCAGGAAATATGCCATACACCAGCGAGCATAGGCCTTCGCTGGGAACTTACCCAACCTTTACCTCCAACCCTGCTCTTCGAATTTAATTCAGTTTCTCTTTGTCATGTGAGCATATATTTGTCCATCCTCTCCTTTTGAATTGGAACTCAGTACGTGTGATACTTATTTTTCCATTCTTGTGATACTTGGCAGGAGAATATTCTCCAAAGCCATCCAGATGGTTACAAGTGATACACAATCCCTCTTTTAATAATAATTATAATAATTTTTCAATAATTAATACCATAATTTATTAATCTATTCATGTGTTGAAGGGTACTTGGGTTGAATCCACATCTTTGCAGCTGTGAATTGTGCTGCTGTAAATGTTGGAGGGCAAAAGTCCTTAAGGTAAAAGGTGGTTTTTTTCTTTAGGGTGGATACCTAGTAATGGGATTGCAGGATCAAATGGTAGGTCTACTTTTAGTTCATTGAAAACTCACCATACTTCTTTCCATAGACTGAACTAGATTCCAGTCCCACCAATAGTGCCTAGTGTTCCCTTCTCTCCACACCCAGGCCAGCACCTGTTGTGTGGGGATTTTGTGATGTAGGCCATTCTCACTGCGGCTAGCTGATATTTCAAAATGGTTTCAATTTGCATGTTTCTGATGACTGGGAACAATGTCAGACAATGCTTCCGTATAGAACGTTTATGGCTTGTGATAACTTCTTCATGTTTGTATGCTGACCTGATCCAGTTTCCATCTTGTCATTGGGTTCTTTTGTAGATATTGGTAGTTTCTAAGTCTTAGAGGAAGATGAGAATTTGGGTTCTGTTTTGTAAGTTGGTGCTATGTGACAAGGATAGTCTTAAGCTGAAGTTGCCCAGGTGAACAAATAGTTATTGGGCATCAAATGTACGCACATGCTTATCCTTGGGGGCCCACCTATCTGCACACATGCACATATAGAGGTCACATCACAGAATTAGACTGTATATTCTTTCAGTTTGATAGAGTCCCAGCTATCATATCATTAAGACTATATGACAGAAATCTGTCAGCCAGAGGCTGATGAGATGACGTTCTAATTGCAGGATTCATGATTCAGCTACTGTTTCAATTAGTGTTATAGAAAAAAAAAAACACACAAAAAAACACACTTATTGCAAGAATTAATGAAACTTTAAGCCCAGAATGCAATGAAATGTTCTGAAGATGGTAGGGATAACTTAATTTTTTTTTGTACCATTTGAATAAGGGCACTGTGTCTGGACACATATTTCAGGCAAATTCACCAATATCCTGAACGGCATTTGTTTTATTATGGACAGTTCTTCTAACATCCATTATGGTGATTAAGCTGTCTGATATTTTGCAAAGTAAAGTTATAAGAAGTACACGTGGTACCAGTGCTGCTACATTTCATTGGAAATTTAGAAGAGTTTTGATTAAGATGTTTTGAATGTGAACTACCTATACTTATGGGGTAGATTAAAATTCAGTAGCAGCTTAATAACCATGCTGAAGGATTTTAAAGTAAATTTTAGAAAATTTAATACTCTAGTTTTGTTGGCACTTGTAAGAACCATTAAAACTTATGAATATGAGTTGGTCTTAAGTAGACACTGGTAAAATAAATGAGATTCATTAAAAATTCTCTTAGTCTTTATAATGTATTGCAACAAGGCCAACATATTTAGCTTTTTGTTTCACATGTTTAAACCATATAAGATCAGACCAAAAAATGCCACATAACCTCATTATTGAATATCCCTATGGTCACCTTCCAGGTACTCCCCTTGGCCATGTGGTGACCATAGTGATACTCAGCAATGAAGGATGTAGCACTTTTTCCAGGATGAGTTTGCAGACTTAATTGTCTGACCTCATATTTACTTTAAAAATCATTTCAGAAAGTTTAATTTCTGAGTTGTCCTTGGGTGAACAACAAATAACGATATTTAGAATTCATCCACATTCTGCATTTAGGCAGTGTGTATTCTTTATTTGGACATACATATGAAATTCATTTGTTCATTCATTTATGCAGAAAGATTTATGGAATGCCTCCTACATTCTAGGCAAACACAATAAGGATGGATAAGAGCAAAGGGAAAGCTTCTCTTTCATCCTTGGAACGGTCACTGAAAAATCAATTCATGATCAAGCAGATTGATAAGAGAAGAGCTACACAAACTTATTTTAATGTGTATAAAGGGAACTCGCAGAAAGAAGAATCAAGTTCTCAGTGAGATTAAAGTATGGCAGGGAGTGCGGAAGAGGCTTGAGCAGCTAGCAGAGGTGGCCTTGTCACAGAAGTGAAACCCTACCGATAGCATGTAGCTGCCCCCAGAGAGAACATATAGTAACTAGTAAATGTTTCTTTTCAGACCATTAAAGACCCAGACTCTCAATTAATCTTTTGTAGATCTGAAAAGGATAGAGCTGGCTGCATTTTCCACAGATGTATATTTCCCCCCAGAGACAGTTTTGCTGTGTTGCTTCTGTCTGAGAGGCTCATGGAAGCCATCTCAAAAGATGTCAAAGAAATGTATTTTGGGGTGAAATATTTCTAATTTCCTTCAGATGAACAGGATCTGTTCTTTTGCCTCAGAAAACATACACTCTCTTACAAATTCCTGGAAATGCAAGTGCAAAACAAAATTGTGAGCCCGAGTTTATTTTTAGTTTTATTAGTAGCAATTTAAAATATAGTTGATTGGTTGTAATCAAATATTACACCTAATTATAAGCCTTTTGAAAAAATATACAAATTTCTTGTTATGGTTAGTTTTTATCATGAATTCTCAGACTCAGTGAGACCTATTTCTGTCATTGGTCTATTAATGAAAAATAAAGAAAAGGGCTTTTAACTTACTGGACTGTACCCCATTTTCTTTTTTGAAAATTCCTTTCATGATAATGAACAAAGTTGAAATGCATAAGAAATAAATAAAGAGTAGATAGATGCAGGGGATAGCATTTAAGAACAGAAGAAAGCAGAGAAAGAGAAAGGAAGAAATATTTTTAAATGAGCTCAATACTCAATCACCAAGACTTGAAATTAACCCAAGTGCCCATCAACCCAGGAAAGGATTAACAAACTGTCATCTATGTTTATCATGGAATACTATTCAGCCATAAAAAATGGAGACTTTACATCTTTTGTATTTACCTGAATGGAATTGAAGCACATTTGTCTTAGTAGAGTATCACAAGAATGGAAAAGCAAGTTTCCAATGTACTCAGTAGTAATATGAAGTGAGTAGACAAACTAATACATGCCTACATAGAAGAAAAACACAATTTATTCAAGTGTGGGAGTAGGGGGAGGGAAAGGGAAAAGGGGAGGGGGGAGGAGGATTGCTAAGCTCCCGCCTATTGGGCACAATGTAGGGTAGACAACACACCCCCTGGGTGAAGGGCTCAACAACAACTTGAACTTTACCTTAGAAACGCAAACAATGTGACCTAATTATTTGCTAATCCTCATATTAATTTGAAATTAAAAAAATAAAAATAATATGAGTATTCATCTAATTGCCAGGTAAATATCACTAGACATTTCTTAAAAAGCTGCTATCAGTCTTCTGCGCTTTTAGGTGTTACGAAGTGGGGCTGGAGTGATGGAAGCCCTGAACAAGAGATAAGAGGATGTTTTCTTAAATTTAAAAACAGATATCCTGAAGTTCATTTTTTTTTGTTGTAGTTCAGAAATCTGTTCTGTATTATAATTGTTTTCTCCCGTATATTGCAGTTCTTCTTTGTAAAGTACATTTTATTTATTTTTATTAAATCACAGCTGTGTACATTAATGCAATCATGGGGTACAATGTGCTGATTTTATATACAATCTGAAATATTTTCATCGAACTGGTTAACATAGCCTTCATGGCATTTTCTGAGTTATTGTGTTCAGACATTTATATTCTACATTTAGTAAGTTTCACCTATTTATTTGTTTCGACTCGTGGCACACTACTCCGTGAGGGTAGACTTTATTTATGAGTGTGTTTTCAATTCGCAGCAATATTTAGCAGCAAGTACAGAGATTTCCCTTTATTGCTTATGCACAGCTGCCCCCATCATTAACACACCCCGGGCAGAGTGGTCCATTTGTTATAATTGACGAACCTACATCAATGTATCAATATTTCCCCAAATCTATAGTTTACATTAGGATTTACTCTTGGTGTATGTGTTTGGACAATTATATAATGACATGTCCCCATAAGTGTAGTACCATCCTGAGTAGTTTCACTGACCTCGAAATCCCCTGCCCTCCTATTTAGCCCGACTTGCTCTCCTGACTACACTTACCTTCTCGTTGTGTCCGGAGTTTTGCCTTTTCCAGTTGGAATCACATGGTGAGCAGCCTTTTCAGATTGGTTCGTTTCTCTTAGAAATATGCATTTAAGTTTCCTCCACTTTTTTTTCTTTTTGTGGCTGCTAAGCTCATTTTTCTTTAGCACTGAACAATACTCTATTGTCTAGACATACCACAGTTTACCACTTTACCCACTGAAGCACATATTTTTTGTTTCCAACATTTGGCAATTACGAGTAGAGCTATAAACTTCCATGTGCAGGAGTTTATGTGCACGTAAGTTTTTAACTCCATTGGGTAAAAATCAAGGAGTGTGATTATTGGGACGTATGGAGAGTTTTTGTTTAGTTTTGTGGGAAACCATCAAACTATTTTCCAAAGTGACTATTTCAGCAGCCATGCTTATAGCATAACCTTACTTTATTGAGCACACAACTTTCTTTTCACCCAGCACACTAGAGCACCAGTTATACCTCACTGAGGCTTGGCACTTTTTAGGTAGGGCCATCCTTCACTGGACATCACAGGTCATTCAGAATACATGACTCCTGCCCACTGATGACCAACAACATCCCCAGTCATTGTGACGGCCAAAACTGCTGCCTCTGGGAATAAAGCTTGTGCGATGGTTTTGGAGACTAAATCTTACGAGATGTGAGAAGTGGTTACATGAATTTATACACATACAAAAATGTGCTGAGTTGCACGCCTTAATTTTGCACATTTTGATACATCATGGTTGTCCTTTAATTTGAAAAATAATCCCTATATGATCACCACGGGTATATAAGATGTTTTATGAAAAATAACTCAGAATATAACTTAATGTTGGGTTGTAACATTATCTTCTTCACCCTCCTGCAATCAAATGACCTCGGTATTTGTCAGTTTTTCTTTCTTTGCCTCTGCTATGAAAAATGTTTGAATTAGATGTCATTATAATCTACTATTTGTTAAGCATTTTAGATGTATAGGTAAATAAAGGGGTGAAACAAACAAACAAAAGTGTATGTATAGATTATATTCAGTTATATTCCTATTAAAGCTCAACTATAGTATTTTGCTATTTAGTTAAATAAATGGTATTATTAATAATATTCATTTATCTCACATAATGATTACCTAAGGTTGATTTTTTCCAATAAAATTAATTTTGTTATCATAAAATTAACATTTCTATTTGATCTACTGTATACGAAATATGTTAACTCTGCAAGGAGGATGAGTTGACACTCTAAGCAATTCTTTTGTCTTGTCACTGCTGTGATAAGGAACATGAAACAGAGCTTGAATGGATAAGACTGTAATGTACACTATTTCCTTTGTTTTCAGAGTGAAAAGCCATTAACAGTGATTTCGGGATTACTGTGTTTATGACACTTGTAAATTGATTTATAGTATTAGCCAAACAGGTGATTGAACAAAAGCCTTTTAATTTCCTTTGTGTGTATTCTCCCTCCGCTTTAAGATGTTGAGTGATTCAGATCACACTTCAGACTTATGGAAATATGCAGGACCTCTTCCCCCTTAAGACCTGATTCCATATCAGGGGAATGGACTAGCCTGACAATCATATAAAAAGGGGTTTTATAAGGAGACATTTGAGGTCAGAGGGAAGGGAAGGTGACATCCACTCTATCATGAAAATGTCAGATGGCTTTCCATAAGACACCTCGCCTGATATAGCTCAGGAAGTCTTAAGCCCTTTTATTGTGGGTAGAAAAGAAAATTTAAACAATTCCAAGTTGTAGCACTGTCTCCGACTGTTATACAAACCCACTGAGTTATTTTTAAAACTATAATTTGGACTCCAGTGTCATAATATATCCCTTCCTGCTGGCTACAATAAAAATTTTTCGCCTATTTCAAGCTTCCTGAGTAGAAAAATGTTGTTTAATGATTTCACGTGCACGAAGTTAATTTCAATCTCCGGAATTCATAGTGGCTACAACAACTTAAATCTGTTTCTTAGTAAAGTGGAATGTCAGCGCAGCATTTTTTTTTTTTTTTGGCTGTATATATTCCATGCTCTCTGTAAAAATGGCAGATGGCGTGTGACTGACATTTCTGCTCTGTGTGGTTGCTGCCAGAGTTTTTAACACAGTGATGAAAAAGTCGCCTTTTTCTTTGGATTTTCCTTGTTACATGTTTTCTTTGGTAATTCGACCTGAAACATGTTAGTGACTAATTGTTGAGAGAAAATGCCATGGATTTAAAAAATATCAGCAAGAACTAGTTCACTAGGGCCGATCCAGCTGCCTTTCTTTTATTTTTTATTTTTATTTATTTATTTAATTTTTTTCTTGAGACAGAGCCTCAAACTGTCACCCTGGAGAGAGTGCTGTGGTATCACAGCTCACAGCAACCTCCAATTCCTGGACTCAAGCGAGTCTCTTGCCTCTGCCTCCTAAGTAGCTGGGACTACAGGCACCCACCACAACGCCCAGCCATTTTTTGGTTGCAGCTGTCATTGTTGTTTGGTGGGCCCGGGCTGGATTCGAACCTGCCAGCTCAGGTGTACATGGCTGGCGCCTTAGCTCGTTGAGCCACAGGCGCCGAGCCCCAGCTGCCTTTCTAAGCTGTTTATTTGTTTAGATTCTGTTCCACTTTAAGATGAGGCAGAAACCTCTTTATTTTAACATCTCAACCTATAAATCTGAATAATATTCTTTGACAAAAAGAAGAAAAGTATTTACTATTCATTAGGACCATTAGCGAGCAGAGTGTCGAAGGTTGTGTGTAAACATGACACCATTGCGGTTAGGTGACAGAAGAACAAGTGATTATTAGGAATGATTATTCTTCAGAATACATTAACAATAGCCAGGGGCCTTTCAACTAATTTTAAGATAACTTTCTTTTGTGTTGTCTATATATGCCACTCTTGTAAACTGCATACATTTATATTTGTATATATATTTGTACATATACACACACACATAAAATTGTCCTAAGTGAGAATTCATTATTAACCCATTTTATGTACTTTTAAAATAGAATTTAGAACAGTCTCCTATGAAAATATAAGGAAAAAGGGGTGAATAAGGGTCAAATTCTGAAAAATGAAAAGGCAGTATGACTATAGAAACAGCTGCCACGATTTAAATAATGTCCTATAAATTGGCTTACGTTTCCTTTAACTGGGCCATGACTTTAAAAACTCTTAAACCAATAAGAAAACTAGCCTTGAGTTACACTGTTTACGTGTACTGAATATACAGAACATAGCTCTGATGATTAAAGGGACCCAGCATTGTCCAGACCTTGCTCCCCACAGAGGCAGCATGGAGCTCATTCTCATAGCTTTTTCTACCTTTTGCCTAAAAGAATTTTCTTACTGCTGTTGAACTATTTTAGGCTTATTTCAGATTTCCACACACTAAATAGATCTTAACCGTGTTTTCATTATGGAAATGCTAAAATACACGCCCATATAGAGAGACTAGTAAAAAGAATCTCCATATGAGTTGTGTATGTTTGTGTGTATGTATGTATGAGTATTCTATAGCTTCAACAATATTTATTCGTGTACCAATTTGTTCATTCTATCTCTCTGTATCAATTAACTATTTCTGCATTGCAAGCCAACACCCTAAAACAGACTTATTTAATAAAATAAACATTAATTATTTTTCCTAAGTCTCCGGTTTCTTTGGGAGATTCTGCTGATCATAGCCAGTGTTGGTTGATATCGATGTAGCTGGCCTCTGCATCTGTGCTCAGCTGGCAGGTCCACTGGGGCTGGCTGCCCTTTTGCATTTAGCTACTGACTGGCTGTTGGCCATGATTACAGGGGTTATGGGCAATATGTCCTCATCTTCCAACAGGATAGCCCATGGTCGTTCTCATGATAGCTAAGCAGGGTTTCCAGAGACACAGGGGAGGAAAGGAGGAAAAAAATTAACAAGGCTTCTTGAGGCCTAGGGTCACAACTCATTCTAGTGGTCAAATGCCTGCCAAATTCATGTAGGCAGGAAACAGCTTCCTGGGAGGAGTGTCTGGGTACAAAGAGGGAAGAAGTATTAAAGAGCTTTTGTAGTTGATCAAACATGTTCCTTCTGCTTTTTTTTTTTTTTTCTTTTTGGAGTATTCTGAAAGAATAAATGCCATTTTACCACTATGTATTTTAGAGGATAGACTTTTATATTTTAAGTTGTTATAATTTTATAATTTTAGTAGAAGTTATTTAAGTTAACCATATTCTTTGGAACAGAAAATTATTAGTAGAGTCTATATCCTCATTACTTATAATACCACAGTAGCCATCACTGTCTCTACTATTAATAAGTTTTATTAATTTTTCTGTAGTAATTTTACATTACTGGCTAGGTGTGGTGGCTTACACCTGTAATCCTAGCACTCTGGAAGGCTGAGACAGGTGGATTGTCTGAGTTCAGGAGTTTGAGACCAGCCTGAGTAAAAGCGAGACTCTGCTCTCTACTAAAAACAGACGAACTAGCTAGGTGTTGTGGTGGACACCTGTAGTCCCAGCTACACAGGAGGCTGAGGCAGGAGGATCACTTGAACCCAGGAGTTTGAGGTTACTATGAGCCATTACAACACATCGCTCTGCCCAGGTGACAGAGTAAGACTTTCTCTCTCTTTCTCTCTCTCTCTCTCTCACACACACACACACACACACACACACACACACACACACACACACACACACACTAATCCTACATTGCCTCACTTAACCCTCATAAATTTGCTATAAGGCTGTACCTGTTAATTTATTAGTAGAGATGAGTGAGAAGTTGGGTGAACTGCCCAAGGCCATGTCGTCAGTGATGACTTTGAACCCAGTTTACCCCCAACTCCATTTCCTGTGATCTTATTCGCTACACACCACTCTTTCCTGGTGGCTGGGAAGCAGACATCAGTAGATTTCTTTGTATTGACTCAGGAGCCCAGGTAGAATTGACAAAGGCTTAGCAACTTTCTTCTTCATTTCTTAAGGCAGTAGATAAATTTAAGCTAAGGAAGAATGTTGTTCCTAGATTTTCCACAATGTGGCTCTTTCATAATCTGTAATACTATGGTGTGTATGTGTTAGAAGACTTAGTTTTGGACGAGTCCTGCGAGGTATACAAGCTTATCCAAGGTTATGTTAATGTCAGGAACTATCTATTGTATAATGTAACACTAAGATATCTATTTTCTTTTTTTGAATGTTTTATTTTTTTCGTATGATAGATATAGGGTCCTCCTGTGTGATTCAGGCTGGAGTATATGGCATCATCACAGCCCCCTTGTAGCTTTGAACTTCTGAGAAGAAGCAATCCTCCTGCCTCAGCCTTCTGTGTAGTTGGGACTACAGGCGTATGACAGCACATCTGGCTATTTTTTTCCAATTTTTGTATATATGGGGTCTTACTATGTTGTCCAAACTGGTCTTGAACTTCTAGGCTTAAGTAATCCTCCTGCCTTGGCTTCCCAAAATACTAGGATTATAGGTGTGAACCAGTGTCCCCCCCAAGAAATATATTTTGAATTAGATAGCACAGATAATTTTCTTCTTCCTGAAGATGAGTTAACATAGTAGGAAGACTTAATCTAACGTATCTAGTTTCACGAGAATTAACTGATTCCCTTTTGGATCTGAGTTAACGTTATTTACTGAGCCTCAAAAATATTTTCATATATATTGTTCCTTTCTTCATGCCTGCTCCATTCTGAGTTGGATCAAGTGCTTTCATCCTTAAGGTCTGGAAAGGGGCATTAAATTCTTTTAAGCAAGATTAGTGAGAATATAATCTTATTGCTATCTTTTGGATGTAAAACAGACTTACTGAACAGTGTGCCCTTTATGCATTCCAACAATGAATTTAGGACTGACTTTCCCTTTTTAATCTGAAAGGTGTATTTGGACATTGATCAATGAAAGGAGTCTTGCTTGCAGGGAACACATTTTAACTTCTAATAATTTTTATGTTACAACATTTAAACATACAGGTTTCAGGTAAATTACAGTTGATCCCTGTAGGAGATAAGGCCGTATGTAGAATTAGCTATTATTTGTCACCAATGTTTCTTATGGCTCTTACTAGTTAGTCTTATTTTAAGACAAGGGTTTCAGTGTGACATCATTTATGCAAGAGAATTTCTTGGGCCAAGATCATGTGCCTAAGACTCTTAAAATGTCAAAGTCAAGGCGGCACCTGTGGCTCAAAGGGGTAGGGTGCCAGTCCCATATGCTGGAGGTAGAGGGTTCAAAACCAGCCCTGGCCAAAAAAAAAGAATTAGGACAAAAAAAAGTAATTAAAAAAATAAAATGTCGAAGTCACCGTGATTGGACAATTAGTATCTATGAACTATTCTACCATAGCAATTAGAGATAAGTGAACTTCCTAGCCCAAGCCAGGAGATTGATTGAAACTGAGTCTGTTCTCATCATCTGACTATCTTGGTATCTCTACTCTCTGCTCCAGGGTGAGATGAGATATTCATCAGGAAATATAATATCCTGGGAGCATCATAGTTTGGAAAACCTTGCTCCTTACAAATAAAGGGAAACTCATAAAATGCAACATAGTTTAGGAGAAGTCCATGAAGCCATCAGCATTGAATATCAATGGGACCAAATATTAAATAATAAAGGTAGATGACAGAAAAAGAGTGACATATAATTATAAACAGTGCATGTAGATGACTTTTATTAAACTGATTCAGAAAAGAGCAGGAAAAAAAAGATTCAAAAGGAGAAGGCATTAGTACTTTCCTCAGACTTTCCATCACAGAGATAGCTACCAGTTTAATGAATCTTAGCTGTGTACAAATATGCAGAACTCATTTTTGGTAGTGTAGGCAGTATTCTCCTTTGTATAATTAAAATATTTTTTCTCCATACTTTATTTTGTTGATCATAAAAACTCATTTCAGTAGGAAAACCGTCAATTAACATAGTGACACATTCGAAAATATTTTATTTTATTTATTTGTTTGTTTTTGAGACACAGTCTCACTCTGTCACTTGGGCTAAGAGTGCAGTGACATCATCATAGCTTACTGCAACCTCGGACACCTGGGCTCAAACAAGTCTCCTGCTTCAGCTTTCTGAATAGCTGGCAACACCATATCCAGTTAATTTTTCTATTTTTTTGTAGAGATGGGAGCTCGCTCTTGCTTGGGCTAGTCTTGCACTCCTGGCCGCCTGTGATCCTCTTGCCTCAGCTTCCTAAAGTATTAGGATTACAGTCTTGAGTCACTGTGCTTGGCCTAAAAATACTTTAATCATCAATATAAATTATTTGTTATTAGCAAATATTCTGAAGCACACAAGTATAACTTTTTGAATTTCCATTTTATAGGCGAGTTGATTGGAATCAGACAAAATGGAGCAATGTCATCATTGTAATTCAGGACAAAACTTTACAACTTCTTTTGAGGGAAGAAGTAGAAAGGAATATTTCCTTTCATGATCAATATAACTTTTCTCTAAGTAAAATATAAATGATATTTCTGTACCTTAAGTCTTCTAAAATTGTGAAACAAATGTCATTAGTTACTACTTTAGATTTGAATGACCTGTACATATAATGCGATAAGATACAGATCTATAATCTCTTGAGGTACAATTTGAGAGGAAATAATATGATCAAAATACTTGAAATTAAATATAAATTTAGTGGTTTTCCTATCTCTTTCTTCATTAACTTTTTCCCACTAGTTCTAAGTAAATAGAGTAATTGATTCTCCCCACCAAAAAAATTATGTATCTGAAAGACTAATTAACACATTGTCACATTTTTGAGCAAATTGTTGTATTATTATTTTTAAGAATATACTGTAAACAATGTTGAGACATCTAGTATCACAATGGTTGAAGAAAAAAAGAAATTATAAGAGAAAGTAAAAAATAAATAAATCTTAATCTTTATTCTGTTTTTTGTAAATTTAAGGTAATAAACATTCTCCTTAAATGCAAAACAACTGATGGCTTTCTGTTCTGCTTGAAACAGGCTTACATTTGTAAATTTTAGTTACAAATAATTTGGCCTTACTCATTTGTTTTTTATTTTTCTCTTCCTTACATTATCTATGAACTATCTGTGTTCTAGTAATATAAAATATGTAAACATGAGAAATTATTTCTCACAAAAAATTTAAAGATGCATTTTTATGATCCTAGTGACTTAACTGGGTTAGATGCCTGATATAAAGAACTGATTGAAAAAGTGCTACATTTGAATGAAATTAGCGAAATGAAGTCATTCTCTTAACTGTTAACTCTATTAGCGTGCACAAGAGTATCTTCCAAGTAAAACTTCCTCATACTTACAAATATGATTCATTGGAACATTTTATGCTTTCCAATATGGTATATATTCACTCTTCTTTAATAAAGAGAGAAAACTCATTTTACTTATGTGAAATTATTATTTTTTAATTTTTATTAAATCATAATTGTGTGCATTGGTGCAATCATGGGGCACAATGTGCTGACTTTATATACAATCTGAAATATTTTCATTGAACTATTTAACATAGCCTTCATGGCCTTTTAATCACTATATGAAGAC